>CANXYC010663141.1:0-12215 GCA_948193065.1 Aleurites moluccanus | reverse complement strand
TATATATATATATATATATATATAGTGTTTAAATAATTACATTGCCAAAAATATGTCTACAGAATTCCATAGAAGAACAACAGTTGGGAATCTGCTTTCAACTATGCACTTGAAAAATGGGAAACAACTAAAGAAATGAGTATAAATACTCAGTGAATCTAATATGTATCACTTAATGGAAAATAGGTTAGGTAATAAAATAACAACAAGTAAATAATCAATAAAATTATAGGGTTGCACACCAAATGCAGAATGGGATAAAATAACAAAATCAATAATTTGGAATCAAATAATAGATCAATAAAGCTCATATCATGTAAATATGACAGATAGTGGGCCATGAACACATATAACATATATCAATTTCATATAAATATACATAAGACTTATCAGGTCTTATGGCTAGGACAGTTAACCCTTCCCAGCTAGGGTACCATATAAAGTCAATGTGCACATTGCCGATGGTATTTACCCACTACCTCGTTAGTGAGGAAGCTCTATCAAATCACATCATATCCAATATAGGTATGGAACAAGTCAATAGGAAATAATAAGTTTATCAATAAACAATAGCTTTCCAATAAATCAATCGATATTGTAATTCAATAACTGTTAGCCAATAGAATAAGCAAATGGAATAACAATGGATATAACAATCATGAAAGGTTTTGTATACATATTGGTTATCAAAGGTTCAATGGTTGGCACAATTGGCTAGCCAATGTCACTGGCAATAATGGCATTGAAATGGTAGGCCTATGGATAAAACAATTAATAAGCCTATGAAAAATGAACTAGGCATTTTGTCAAATACTTGGTGTTCAATATTCAATGATCAAATTGGTTAGGTTATGGTGCAACATTGACATTGCCCATATAATCAACAATAAGCTCATAATCAATAATACACAATAGGCAATAAATATCCAACAATTAACATCAATTAAAGAATTAAAATGGCATGTGAATTAAAAAGAAAACCAAGCAAAATATAAAGGGATGAATAGTGATCATAGGTTCGCCCAAAAATGGGAATTCAAGGGAGGATTCCAATCATCAATTCAATGCTTGGGACATATTAAATGATGCATATTAAAATCATCTCACTCTTCTAATTGGCTATCGAAATTGTTTTTCCACCAAAATCTTGAAAGGAGGCAAAAAGCACATTCATCCAAATCTTGATTTTCTATACTAAACCAATCACAAAATAATCTTCCATTAGCCTCCAATTAACATAATCTAAGCTAATTGGACAATATACAACATCAGTCTATGGTTTAGAATCAAACAACTTTAATTAGGGTTAGGAAAATTAGGGATTTTCTATCAAATGCATCAATTGATGCAATTAAATATTAAATCCATCTAAATCAATGTCTAACACGCCTAAATAATCTATTTAATAAAATAAAACACATTGTTACCTTGATAGATGACCTAGCTAAAATCTCCCTTCAATGGTTCCTTGATTTGCTTTGAATTTCCAAGTGAAATCTTGATAGGAATTAGAAGAATAAGGTTGGATTTTAGGTTTTCTTATGGTTTTTCTTAGAAAACTAGCTTAGAAATGGTAGGAAATGGAGCAAGAAAGGTTCGGCCACCTTGGTGAAGGAAGAAGAAAATGGCCAAAAATTTCTTAAGTATGGTTTTTATACTTGGAAGTTATGGCAAATTGCACTTTAGTCCTCAAACTATTCAATAATTGGACTTTGAACCCATAAGCTTCTATAATTAATTATGTCAATTCTATTGAGAATCAAGTTTCAAAGTGGGAACTTAAATGACTTATTTTTATCTGTAATTTATCATTATAGAGGTTTTAGAGTCATTCTGGGATATAGACAGTGGTTTTTCCAAAATGCCCCTGAAATTCCACTTATTTACGATTTTGTCATTATATTGATTTTCCAACATCTTTAATACTTTCCCATACTTTCTTCATATAATTAGTTATAATCATTCTTAATCTCTCATTAACCCCTTAACTGAGAAAAAATAACTTAAATTGAATACCGTAACAATTTCCCGAAATTCCTTAATACTATCGGTGTTTCCAACCCGATAACTAGTTAAATTACTGTGTATTTGTAGGAACATTCTAGGGTATTACAATGATATATGGTCAAGGACCAATATCTGTCATTTCTACATATGAATATGATATCTATAACATTATTACCCAATGATATCTATTATTGATATCCATTCCTTTCACCATGACATTTGGTGCGCAAATTGTTAACCTTTGATATGCAACATTGATAACTTTTTTCTTATTTCTCTCACTCATTGTTACCTACCTAATTTATATGTTTAATGATGTATATTTAACTCACTGAATATTGTTATACTCACCTTATGGTTATTTATTATTTTTTTAAGAATGAGGTAGTAGTAGTTGATTCCCTAGTCACTCCTTTTTTCCAACTTGGGACATTAATGACTTCGATCTAATATTTTCTTTTGTGGAGTTAAGGATAATTCTTAGAAAGCTTCATGGTACTGTATATAGATAGGTAAATGATGTATAGAATAATATGTAAATAATTTGATATAAAGATTGCATTAAATGCTTGATATGTTATAAATATGATGAAATTTACAAATGATAACAAATGAATGAAATGACATGATAAGTATAAAGTTGATGAGACAAAGTGATGACATATAAAATGAGAGAAAAATTAATTGTAAGACTAAAAAATATAGAAGTGCTATGTATGCTCAATAAATTATGGAGTTGAGGTTATAAGGATGGTGAAATATTGAAAGTATAAATTTTTATTGCAGGTTGTATAATTTGTAAAGTATGTCTTGAAATTAGATTGAAAATACAAATGAAACTCTAGCAAAATTTCTATAAAAATAATGAACACTAAGTAAAACTTATTTGTTAATAAATGGATTGACGTTGTTAACGGGTTCTATGGGTTTCCAGTGACTTTAGATTTACCTATGCCCTTGGACCATCATGTTCCAAAAGTGGGATGTGACAACAAAACATTTAGAAATAAAAAGGGGCAAAAATGGACAAGAAACACAAGTAGTCTGGTAGTAAGTAACATACCAAAACTATAATAGGTCGTGGGTTCAAATCGCAAGTACCACCTTCCTTTTTCTGCCTAATTTTGCAACATTCTTAAACTTCAAATCTAACATCAAAAGTTCACAACTTATTTCTCCGCTTCTTAGCCTATAAATAAAGCCTCTCATCCTCCCTTTCAAATGACTCCTGGTTGTTAGTTGACGGTTGTCGTCTAAATCTTCTAATCTTTTCCTTTATTTTCTCCCTATAAGATTCATAGGCTAATTCTTCCTTGGTTTTAGTCTGTCTAATTTAGTCTCATTGGACTTCGAATTACATCTTTAATTATTTTTATTTATTTTATTTGTTGATTTATAATTCCCTATATGAGGCGATCAAATTAGTTCTCCTTAAATTAATTTAAAATCTAATTTTGAGACTTAATTTAGGCCTAACAAAAATACCTTTGTATTTTGGAAGTGGAACTTCAATCAAACAGAATTCTCCATCTTCTTTGGTTTCAAGAAGAATACAGGGTAGTGCACCTTACACTTTTTTATAATTTTTCTCATCTTCTTTTCCTTCTTCTAAAATAAAAAAAAAAAAAAAATTGATAAATCAAACCAACTCCATTGCATGGATTTTGATTCCTATTTAGAGGGATATGTAGGCACACTTAATCCAAGTGACAAATCCAAATTAAAATAAACAACTTTCTCCTCCTATCACCATCTTATTTTTGGGGAATGTATGACTTTTCTAAAATCCCATAAGGGTTAAAGAAAGTATCTCTTGTCTTTGGTTTTTATTATAATTATTTTTTTTCATTACTTTGATGTTATGCACTTTTTCTCATGTATGGTTATATGTATTTTATTTAATAATAAACCATCCATTTATTCTTGTCATTTCATCTATATTTGTTTATGAAATTGTTTTTCATTAAAATTATTCTTATATTAAGTAACCAAATAATTGTTTTTAAAAAATAAACTAAAAACTAGTCCCTGAATTCTCCTTGGTTTCGAAAGACTAGTGCATTTTCCTTTAGGATAAATAAAATGGAGTCAAATTATAGGTTTTTGCCTTATATTTTTTTAATTAAAAAAAATTAAGGTGGCGACTCTCAAAATTATTTTCAAAATAATTAGAGAGACAATTTAAAAAAATAAAGGCGATAACCGCTTCAATCGTGAGATCGAACCCATTTCTTAGAGGACTAGACCGGTGCTTAGGCGAGGACTCACAACCTTCGGCAATTCCGTCGGTAAATTTTAATAATTTTTAATTTTGATAAATATATAAATTGTAATTATATTATATTTAAATATATTTTTATAAATATTTTTAATTCAATAATTATTAATTATTAATAAATTTAAAATTAATTCATAAAATCATAAAAATATTTAAACGTTAATACTAATATGCCAAAAATCATAGCAAATATTAAGACATCTATCTAAGGTCTCTAATATGTTCTGCATCATCAAACTCATCGTGGTAAATGAGATAACCAGGATCAGATACAACAACACCATTAGCACTAGTCCTAGGATCACCAACTGGATGAGGAGGCTAAAAAGTAGGAGCATCTGGACTAGGAGACTGAGAAGCAAGAATAGAAGGCTGAATTGGAGGAAATGGAAGAGGTATCTCAATGGATCTCGCTACCATCAGTATCCAATCCTCTAACTGGTACAAACATTGTCTGTCATGCTGCATCTACTCATCATGTTGTCTGTCACGCTCCTGAAATTAACTATTCACCTCCTATACTAGCTCTTGTATGTGCTTATCTATCTCTTCTTGAATAGCCTTTGATGTAGGAAGTGGGGCAAAATAAGAAGAGAAGGCACTGAGATAGCCATATAAATGAGGGGCCTAAGAACCATTATCGTACACCTGGCCACTCGTAGATCCCTCAACAGCCTAAACATATAAATCATTCTCATCAATAAGAATAAGCTCAGTGGATCTTAGACTAGGCTGTGATAACTGCTCGCAAAGGTTATTAATATTTGTATTTTAAAGAAATGAAGTCATGTCATTTTATTTTATCACATAAAAACATATTTAAAAACACTTAATAAAAATTTACATAACATTGGTACTTACATGAACACTCTGAGATTTGGTGTCGCTAAAAGTTTGCTGGTGTTTCTTTGCGTGAGTATGGATGAAAAGATCAATGGGCAGGTGTGAACATCCCAATCTCTCATCTTGTTAACAAAAATATTTTTAATTAATACTAATTTTAGGACCAGCTATTAAAATTAAAGACTACTATTAATTTTATTAATCATTATCAATTGTACACTATGTTGAACATGGGATAACGATCCTCTTGTATGTCTAGATGGACCGACTCCTAAACCTTTAGTCTCTGTCCTTCTGTTATGACTGTTGTACTCATATATCTACCAAATTTTAGGAGAAGCCTAATACCTATGCTATCGATCCCATGCTTCATCTTATATCCATTGTGGCTTCTATTTACTTTTTGCATCATTAAACTTATCCTTGTATGGTAGAGCAATCTTATTAAAGAAGGCAGTATAGACTAAAGAGTCAATTGCCTCATTCCACTAACAGTGTTTCTTTAAAAATTGATCCAACCATATAAATATTAGTAAAATTATATAATAAATTTATATAACACTTCTACAATCATATAGTAGTCATATAACAACTATAAAATAACTTTATATAACAAAATCAAAAATTTCAATACAATTTGCCCTATAATATGAACATTTACCTGCTGAAATTAATTATTTATAACACTTTTACAGTCATTCAATAATCAACTAAATTATAAACTAAAACACTATCAAATGTAAAATCAAACAAATTTATACTTTTAATAAATAAATTGAATTTTAATTAATATAGTCCATTTCAAATATTGAATAATGGAGACCTATATATTCTATCAAAATTTTGGAAGAATTTTCCCTATAATTGGAGTATTAACCTCCTTGAAAAAAAAAATTTAAGCACATCTATTTTAGGAACAATTATCAAACCAATTGACCATTCAAATCTCATTCAATTTTGCCCCATCTAGGCTTCCATATTATATCCCATCTGCCTTATCAAACCAAACAACCATTAAAAACTCATTCAATTCATATTATGTCACATTATTATAACATGGAAGCATCTTTTATATTCATACCTAAAACTCATTCTAGTAGAAGCATTTGGTGGATTGAGTTACTTTTTTTCATGTATAACCCTTTACATTAGTCCTCTTTTCAAAAATCTTTTGTATGTTGCGGGAGCAACGATCAGATGCCTCCAAACTATCAAAAAAATATCAGGATTAGATTATAAATTCTTATATTAACAGAGACAAAAGTATTATACTATATAAACATACCTCCTAGTAGTGACAGTGACAATAAGTCACAGTATAGGCCATGGTGGAGCTGGAGCATTCATAACAGGTGGAGCTGGAGGTGAATCATCTATGGATGATACAACAGGTAGAGTTGGAGTTGTATGAGATGTTGATGGTATAACAGTGGTGGTGGCCAGTGCATAGGTGGTAAGCAGTGGAGAGTGAGCAGCCAATACTGAGGTGATAGATGGTACAACAGTGGTGGGTGATGAAGAGGTCGAGGCTAGAATAGAAGGAGATGGCCTACATGAAGAGGGACTAATTGGAATAAAAGGAGATGGTTGAGATGAAGAGGAACCATCAAAACCTTGAGGCAGTGCAGGCGAAGGTGTCTGATGGGATGATGTCGCACTATCTAGATGAGGATAAATAACCCGTCGTAAACTTAACCCAATAGGATTCAAACCACGTAGGGAACTAGAAGAATGTGTACCTCAACCGCAATCTCGATTTAATGGACTATTATCTCTAACCATCTATATAACATGTAATTTTTATTAGTTATATATATAATTGAACAAATTATACTAAGTTAGAAGAAACATAACTTAGAATGCATTTCAATAAAGGTACATTTCAACAAAAAAGGTACATTTAATTCATAAAGTATAAATTACTAGACTTGATATGAAAATCCATTAGTCACTATCAATATATTTAGTTTTATTTTCATCCTATATTTTGTCAGATGATTATGTATCTGAATGGACCTCAATTTCTTCTTCTAATTCGTCACCAGCCTTCTTTATTTCAATGAACGAATATTTGGATCATTTAGTGATTCAAGTGACCCGTTATCTATAATTTAAATTATAGACACATCTAAATCATCTTCTTGGAATGGTGATTCAAATGATTTCTAATTACCCACAGTTCCATCATTAATTTCGACCATTAATCTATGTTTGATTTTACATACTGCCCACCAATCAGCATTATTCATCCTCAGACTTGGATAAGGTACGTAATATACTTAACAAGCATGTATTTCCAATATAAATGGTTCATATCTTTTAAATCTCCTTTTATGATTAATAGATGTAAGGTTGTATTCATTATGAACTTTCATACCCACATTTGGTGTAGGACCAAACCAATAGCACTTGAATAATATAGTTCTCTTAATTGGAAGGACATGGTATTCCAATTATAAAACCTCCATCAACTTACCGTAATAATCATTAGTATTTTCGTTGTAATTAGAGCCATTTATATAAACCTCACTATTCATTGTTGACCTATGAGAACCATGTACTTCATTATTAAATTTGTATCCATTCATAAAGTATACCAAATACATTGTCACCGTTCTTAATAGACCTTTAGTTAGGTCTAGGATGAATTGGTTTCTTTATGCCATTTGAAGGTTCATTATCCTATACGAGCAATAAACAAAAAAGACAACTCATTTACATAATAATTATAAATGAAAATATATGAACAAACTTTTATGAAGTAATACTCATGAATGAGTTGAACCAATTTGAAAATTCTAACTCCAATTTAGCATCAACCTCTTTTGAAAATATGTTTGGGGTATAATGCTTCAATATTTCAATGTATTTACTTCATAAAAATTCAATATATTAATAAAAGCAATGCTTTAAATTTTATTATTTAAATTCTTAATATAATTTACATAACTTACTCAACATATTTTGATACTTCAATATAATTTAAAAGAATATAAGCTTGAGTTGCCTTATATTCTTATTCAGTCAATATTCTTCTCTTAGGTTGACCAAATGGTCTACCAGGATGAGTGAATATTGACAAATTGTCAGACAAATTATCCCCTATGTATTTCCACCGTCATCATTCTAATGTACTTTTCAATGCCTTGTGAAAATGTGGTTCAAAATAGTACAAGCAAAATGATGACGACTCTTCAACTAAATATGCATTGCATATTGAACCCTCAACTTTAGCTTTATGCTTGACATTATATTTCAAATGTTGCAAAAATCTACATAATGAAGACATTATGTTGTTTTAACAATTAAAATTAATACATTTCCATAATCTAAATTAAAAAAAAAAGATACATATATAATATTTACCTCTCAAATGGATACATCCACCAATACTAAAAAAGTCCAATTACCCTTGTTTCATATGTGTCATGTACATAAAGGTGTTCCATTGAGTAAAAAAAAAAAAAAACTAAGAGGAAAAATATGTTTCAACTTGCACAGAATAAAGGGAATGTTTTTTCCAGTTGCATCATATCCTCATCCCTAATGATTAAAACAGTTAGTTCTTTAAAAAATATACTCAACTCCGTAAGTGGTCTCCAAACCTTATCTAGTAGAAGTTCTCAAAATGCAATAGGGATAAGTCTTTGCATGAACAAATGACATTATGGCTTTTCATACCAAACAACTTATGCTTCTGCATATCAACACATCGACCTATATTTGATACATATCCATCAAAAAATCAGAGGGTTTTAAACCATTCATATAAGACCTATTTTTTTTTATTTATCCAATGTATAACAAGTGTTAATATATTTCCATGAGGCAACATTACGATCTAACTTAAGTCGTGACAGAATTACTTAAGGTCTTCTTATAACTTAGCATTATCTTTTGTTTTACCGTTTATATTTTTAGGTGTATTAAACACATTCTCAAACATTATTTTTTCAATGTGCATGACATCCAAATTGTGTTTAGTTAGGTCGGTATTCCAGTATAGGAAATCCCAAAAATTACTACGTTTCTTCCAACTAGTATTTTTCCAACTCTACCATTCCACTCTTCCCATCCAGGTTTTGTCACTTTTTTAAAGCATAAATTATCTATTGCACCTAAAATCCTGGTTGCTAACCATATGGGCAAAGCAATTTCATTAACTATTCTATTCTTAATTTTAATACCTAGTGCTTGGATTACAAGGTTGAGAAAGTGTGCATTAGATTTATTTGTGTTTTGTTTGATGCATGTTAGATGATTTAATATGTGTATGTGCATGATAGATGCTCTAAAATATATGTTCAATATATATTACTCTTAGAATGGATTTATGATGATACATGATGAGTTCCGCTTGAGTTTGAAGTGTTATGCAAGGTTTAGTTGAGTTGTTTGAGGTTTGAATAAGTTAGAATGGAGAAACATGAGAGATCCCATTTAGCAGTCCTTTCACGGGAATGAGAAACCTTTCAGCACCATGAGACTATATTTTGCATGATTTTCAAGATTCCTTATACTAGCCTTCACGAGCGTGAAGCACCCATTCAAGGTAGTGAAAATATTTTCGATCCCAAGCGTGAACAGTGGCCTTCATGGTTGTGAAGCCTCTCTTCACGGCATGAAGACTCGGGTCTATATATTCCCTAACTTCATTTCTTCATTTCCAGCTCTTCTATTTCATCTTCCTTTCTCTATTTCTTCATAAATACACTTCAACTACCCACTCACTGATTAAATTCTCTTAAACATTTATTACATCTCAAATAACCCAATATTCAAGAATCAAACCTCCAAAAACACTAAGATTCTAGATTTCTCAAGAATCTCTATTTCTAGGGTTTCAAAGTATTTATTCCAAACTCATTTCTAAGTTTATGTTAAGTTAATCCATGGTTATAATAGATGAATATAAGTTATTTATGAGTATTAAAAGGCATTTATTATGAATTATATGAAAGAATCATGAGTTTATGATTTTTGGGTGAATAGTAGTTATTCATCCCAATCTTCTATATTCTTCTAAAAGATGATTAAATTGATATTAGAAATCAAGTTTAGACTCTTAAAAATGTTTAGAATCATATGGATTATTATTGTATGAGCATGTTTGGGCAAAATCCTAATTTTGGATATTTGGGGATTTTGATTTAGAAGAGAAGAATTCAAGAGAATAGGAAGGATAACTTCTCACTTAAGTGTTTGAGTGGATTAGCAAGGATAATTGCTTTGAGGTAAGAATGAATAATGTATATGCATGTTGCTCCTTATAAGATATATTATTAAATCTCCATATAGGTTCTCCATGATATGAAATACGTGGATGATAGCCGATTCAATAAATTTTTTCTTGCTTTCTATAAGTAGCCACTTGTATGTTGGAAAATAACTTGGTTATTTCTTTTTGGACCAAGTTTATAATAAAACTTAGTTGTGTAAATGAACAAATATATATGTTAATATGTTTGATGCTCATGTGCCCAATATACTCTTGAGAATTCTAAGCTTACGAACCCATGAATATGTATAGAACGTTTTTCCCAATGAGAGTAAATTCATTGGTCCGATGTGCACAATGGGAGCGCATCTGATAGGTTTTTATCAGTTTTCTACCTAGAGGGGGGCATGAGCTCTGGGCATATGTTCGGCCAAGAATATGTGTCATGATAAGGTAGAAAAGCTATCAATGCGTTTTCATGATATCAGTTCTGTCACATGTATGATTTGATAGTGCTATTATATAGTAAGCACTCATGTTCTTTCAAGTACAAGTTTATAGATTTGTAATATCTGCTACTTTGAAGTGTATTTATTGATTTTGTATGTTTGGAGAAATTTAAAGTTTTAAATGAGAATTTTAGAAACTTTTTGTTTTGGATGCTGCAGGATTCAGTAATGATCATTTCATGTTCTTAAAGGCATATTTTGGTGAAGTGTAAAACATGAAAGTTGTTAATATATGTCTTAAATATGATTCTGTAAAATGGTTTAGCAAAATTCTGTATATGTGATGAGTTGTGTCTATTTGAGTAAGACTGGTCAGGTTGAGAATTTCTGCAGGGATGCAGTGTTTGTTTGGAATTACTGGGAATGTCTGAGGCAGAATTAGCTAAAGTTGTAAACATGAAAAATATTCCTTTGTATGTTGAGATGATGATTGTAAATTTTCAGAATTTTTGGATAAGTATATCTCAGTGGAGAGTGATTTGTATCAATGTTGTTTGATCAGATTTTGAGGCAGGAGTCTGGGTGACTTTTAGAGAGTCACTATATTCTGTGTGTTGGTTATTTTGATTGGAAATTTGGATATATTGTGTTCCTTCCTGTTGATTGTATGTGGAAAAAAGAATTAATAATTTTGGATATTTATAGCTCATTTGCGAGCTGGCTAAGTGGGGATATTCAGGCAAGAGTTCAACCTAGAAGTAATTGTTATGGAGAGCCAGCATTATGCGAGAAGGCATTTTGCGGAACGACAATGCGAAGAGGCATGATGATGAAGTGGCGAAGTGAGGTTGCTAAAGTGGCAAAGGCAAAGAGCTAAGGTGAAGAGGATTTGGCGAAGAGCTAAGGCGAAGAGGATTTGGCAAAGAGGATTTGGCGAAGAGGATTTGGCGAAGAGCTAAGGCGAAGTGGATTTGGCGAAGAGCTAAGGCGAAGAGGATTTGACGAAGAGGCATTATGCGAGGAAGCATTATGTGAAGAGAGAATGTACGAAGTGGCAGTTGGCGAAGAAGCGAAGAGGCGAAAAAGCATTGCCGAGTTGGCATATGCGAGGAGGAGTTGCGAGGAGAGTATGGCGAGGTAGCATATGCGAACTGGAATATGCAAGGCAGCTTTGTCGGATCAAGAATGGCGAGCTGGTTAGGTGAAGTGGCTTTGCCTAGGCAGGTCTGGCGAGGTGAGCTGGTCAGCGTGTTTCTGGGCAGAGGCCTATTTAACCCTCAGTAACCCCAGTAGTGTTTCACGATTTTCTTTCTTTCTTCCACCAAAAGTTTCAGTCTTTGTCTCAGATTGTTCCATTTTATATTCTAAGGCATTAATACTTAGATTAATGCAATAGACTTCTAGATTAGTCTATATTAAG
>CANXYC010663121.1:0-26448 GCA_948193065.1 Aleurites moluccanus | reverse complement strand
TGCAGCCTGTCCATCAGCTCTATTCATAAATGCTACAAATCCACAATTCCTCTGCCGCCTTCGCTCTTCTTCTGTTCTGGGCCACATTATCTTCACACTAGCAATAGGCCCAAATCTTCCAAAAGTCCGCAGAAGAAAATTCTCATCAACCTAAAACAATAAAAATTACCATGTCCATAAAGGCATAAATAATAAGGCATTAATGAGTAAAAACACAAGAAGTATCAAAATAACTATCACACCTGGGGGGAGAGATTCCCAACATAAAGATTTGTAGTTTGTGGATCACAATCATCAAATGATCCCTTTCCACTTGGATCAAAGTCATCAGGCAGTTCATCAAATCGACTAGAAAGCTGGAAAAATTAAAATGTCCATCTATGTTTCAGAGAGACAGAAGATGCAGAGAATAGGATAAAGCATGATACCAATAGGAAGCATTATCACCTATATCAAAAGTTCATTGGGATAAAACAACAATTTTAAGGAAAAAAAGTAAAGTGTGTATATATTTATCGAATGCTGTGACTTGCACAAGTGATTTGTACAAGACATTGGGTGATAAAATATTAGATTTCATTTGCCCATTTTCCAAAGATTATTCATCTGGTGGTGGTTGGGAGGGGGTTCACTTACGACAGAACTCTCATTAGGACGTCCATCACGCCAACGCTCGCGTTCCTGATTTCGCCTCTCCCTCAGCTCATGTTCATGCTTCAACTCCTCCATGAAATGATCTATGTTTCGTGGCTTCCCTTTTTCCTTCTCCTTTGGTCTTTCCTCCTCCTTCTGTGAAGTCTATGGAATTGAATATGCACATTACAAACAAAAACCTCCTAAAGAATGACAGCAGTGGACCTCATAACTTCTATTAAAATACTGACCTTCTCAGATTCCTTTCCTTTGACTGCCATTGGAGGTGGCAAAAAAGATGGAACATACCTGCAGAAGTAATGTTAAAGATAAACATCCAGATTGCTAAGACAGACAGATAATTGTCATCACCACACCAACAAAAGTTCACAACGTCTTTTTGATAAACATGAAGTTCATTTTCACTTTCCAAGAGTTCGATTCACAATTTTTCATTTTCACTTCCCAAGAGTTCGATTCACAATTTTTTACTGTACATGAGAATACTACTGGAGTGTGTTATTTGAGTTTAATATTGGTTCCATTTTAGTCTACAATTAAGAAAAGCTGCCAGATATTGTATTCCTAACTAAGCTCACCGTAACACTATAGTCACCAGTATGTCACAGCACATTATATTGGATATTTTAATATCACGAAGTAAAATCATAAGGTACTATGTTTTTGCGTTTATCAGGCTATTCTATCCAAATTCACTGTAAGTTTCACAAGCGAAAACCCTCTTTTTCTTCATCAATACTGTTCAAGTATCTAATTGTTTATCATTCGTGTAACATGTTACTAATTTATAATATTATGTTTCCCATTTCACCACAATAATTGACCAATTACTCCGACTATAAAACGAAATTACATTTTTGCAGATAAAATGTAGTGATTATACATACAAGTTTTCCTTAATAAGGTAAACTGAATAATATGCTGCAGCCCTTCAATTTGAAATTTTAGCCAAGATATTATTCTACAACGAACAATAAGTCATTGTATTTAGAAACTTCATAGTGCAACAGCAAATTTCAAAAGAATTCAAGAAAATTCAACCACTACATGTTTTAAGTGATGTTTCAAAATCTAAAAATTCATTTAGACACATTAGTAAGATACAAATACAGTTCATAAAACCTCAAGATATTAATGAAAATCACAACAGTTAATACAGAGTTTTTTAAGCTCAAGCAATCAAAGACATCCAGCAGTTGACATATACATTTTTAAGAAAAACTAATAAGCACTACTGATTAATAGTGATTAAGAAGAATTGAACAAATAAAAAACCAGAAAAATAAGTTCCAATATCTTGTATACAAACTATAAAAAAATAAATAAAATAAAAAGGTCATTCTACATTTTGTGTATATATCATGAAAATATAAGCACTATCATGCAAATGGAAATTTATGTAACAACAAATTAAAAACTGATGCTTCAAAGCTCAGTATAAAAGAATATTTTATACTCAGCAATCTACAAACATTTAAAACAATAGACCGATTTTATTAATACACTTTGTAAGCATACTGATGGAAACCATTTCAGCTAGTTATGTACTTTTTGACATTTGAATTCAGAATGTTAGTTACGATTCAATATGAAACAGCATGGCCACTGACTTCATGGAGTAATTCAGAATTTGATTATTCGTATTTTTCTACAGTTTAATGTTGATGTTCTACTAGTCACTGTGTATGACCTCTTACAAATATTGACATTACCAAATCACCAACCTTCTCAAGACTCAAACAGAATCACACCATAAATGGGAGTAGCAAGTGACCAAAATTCATACACATCACAGCATAAAAACAATGCAAATTGAAAATCTCATTATAAAGAGAGAGAATTTTCCAATTTCAGGATCATAAATAGCTTGCTACTTTTAACTTCTCACACAACGAAACTAAGAATTGGCAATCTAAATAGCAACTTAATCTCTTTTTTTTTTTTTAGTTTCTTTCTGATTTAGAACAAATCACTTTCAAAATCCAGCTTGCAAAACTAATGCCTTAAAGCACAAAAACCAAACAACTAAACTCATTCCCTTGAATTTACAAGTCTAACAAACAAAATCTACATCTAAGGATATTAGCACCATATGATTGTCCTAACTTTATGATGCCTTATGAAACAACATGTAACATGGTTAATTTGAGTTTATAATCAATCAAAAGCATTTATTTACCTACTTCCCTTTTTTGGACCAGATACCCCATCTTTGGACTTTTCACCTGCCATTTGCGAATGAATAAAAAAGGCCCATACTTTTATTAATGTGATCCCATATGATAGAAAACTATTAATTTATCCATAGTGTGAAACAAATAAGAGTAAAACATAATACGAAAAATGAAACTACAATTCTAAAATCAATAAGCAATTAGAGGATAAACTTCAGACTAACCTTCAGAATCAGCCTTTAATCTCTCATTGGGATTGATAGTTCCACCTCGAACAAAAGTCTTAGACCCAGGTGCATTATCCCCTTGAAATGACTCCACAAACTCCGCATACAGACGAGCAGTTTCATCATCCTCTCTCTACAGGGATAAAGGGGGAAGAAAACCATAACTCATTGAGACTAGCAAATTCATGAAGTCATTTACAAAATTAAGCTCAATCAACTTTGAAAACGGACATAGTTAAAGAACACATACCTTTTTCTTTGCTTCTTCCTCCTCTCTATGCTTCTGGAAAGGTGTCTTTTTGCGTGTAATTGAGAAGGAACTCATGCTGGCATCAATTTCTAACCAAAAAATTCCAGAAAAATGCATAAAACTCAAAAATCATACAAACATCACCCAAAAAAAAACAATGAAACATAAAAATCTAGTTTAAGTATCTCAAGAATAGGCATCTGATTTTGACACAAATTACTAAACCATGTGCCACACTGTACGTAATTAGATAATTAATTCGATTTCAAGGCCCAATATCAATCTATGGCAGATTAGGTTTCGAGCTACAGAAGCAAAGCTAGAAATTCAACAAGCTGAAACAACATAACAAATGTTTGGAATTTCGCTTATCATGGAGCTATAACAGCAACCAAGGGCAGAGGCATATATACATATATATATATATATATACACACATATGAGGTGCTATAGATATGTAGAAAAGGAACGAGAGAGAGAGAAAGGGAGAGGGAGAACGAACCGAGTTGAGTCGAGTGGAGCGAATTGAATCAGTACAGCTACCTCTAGGGTTTGTTGAGCTGCAAAAATGGAGGTTTCGAAGTCGAGTCACGAACTCAAGATGTGAAAAACTGAGTGAATTTGATTATTCACCAAGCTAGTTTTATTATTTATTAATAATTAATAAATAAAGAAGATTTCTCTTACAATAAATAATTTTTCTTTTCAAAAAAATAAACTAACAAAATGGATGGGGAAATTCTAAAGTGAAATGAAATACATTTTATTTCAACAAAGAGTATGGGAGCTTATTCTTTTGGTATAGTCAAGAAAAAGAACTCCACACAATTAAAAAATTAAATAATGAGTTGATCAATTTTTTTATTTTAAATTTTAACCTCAATTCAATTTAATATTTAAAATATTTAAATTTAATTATTATTAAAAAATGAAGTCGTTTATTTATTAATATCAATTCAAATAAATTTGAATAAGCTGAATTTGATATTAAATTAATAAATTATTATATATAATATAAAATATTAATATTTAATTAAACCTACCAACCTCTTGAATCATCCCATAAGATGTATTGGCCCCTAATCATTCATTCAATAAGAATCGTTTATCGTGAAATTTTAATTTTAGTAATTTCGTAAGTAATTAATGATTTTTAATATTAAAATCACAATATTTACAACAATTTGTTGCTTTTAACTCTATCCAAAACAGGGAAAGTCGATATTTATATATTACATAGAAATAATAAAATGTTTTATGAAAAGATAGAAAATAAATCAAATAGGCAGGTGGATTGATTTTTATCACTAGTTCACCACTTCAAATAATTTGAGGGAAAGGATGCTTTAACTATTGTTATACGACGGTAGCCATATGATCTCCAAGCACAGCCCTTAAGAATTTGTTGCCAAAGATTAAGGGTATTAGATAAAAAAATAAAATAAAAAAATTATTAAACAAGACATAAATATATATATAATTTTATTTATATAAATATATAAATAAAATAAAAATATATTTATCTAAATTTATTTTTTATAAATAAAAATAATATATTTTCATTCTATTTAATAATTTCTCATTAAATTGTTATTAATTCTTACTTTTTAGCACTTATGAGAGTCGATTCAGAATTTATACACCCATGACCCATCTATTTTATTATATTAAGCCCATTATTAGTGGGAGTGCCAAGCCTAAGAATGTTGTTAACTAGTTGTGCCAACTCGCATTTTACACAAATTTTACTCATATTATTTTATTTTATTTATATTTTCTTAAAATATTTTGATATATATAAAATATTATTAATTTTAAATATTATCTTTTAATAATTTTTAAATATTAATATAAAGATAATATATGAATAATTTTTATTATTATTATATAAAAAATACAATATTTATTATATGGAGAGAGGGTTTTTACAAAGATAGATTTGAATGTTAGCGTTTCCTCTAAAATCTTAAATAAATAATGTTTCCTCTTAAATCTTAATAATGTTTCTTACTTTCATTATTTTTTTCCTTTTAAATTGATTCCAAATACCAATTGGGATTCTTTCCTTTTAAATTTGACCTAAACGAGATTCAAACACAGTTAATTTGAATGTCGAGGTTAAAATTTCATTTGAAATCGTTAAGATTCCCTTTAAAATAATCCATTCCCAATACGAAAGTATATGCACTATTTGAAGCTTCTCTTTTTTCCTCTAATTCAAAAATTTCAGTAATTATGGCTAAGAAACGAAAATGGGTAATGATTATTTGGCACCATTTATGCTGCAAGTCTCTTTTATTCACATATAGAATCACTATCCAACCTGTTACATCATCTATTCCGATCCAAAAACAACCTTATCCCATATTATCATTGATGATTGAAATATTCCTCGAATGAAATGTTCCTTACCTGCCTTATTCAGGCTCTATAAGCACCCTAGGCGTCCCTAACTCCAAACACAGGCAATAATTCATGTTTAATAACCAACAATGCAATGCAGATTGCTGAGATAAATAGAATACAATAACAGCAATCATAGTAAACTAATAAATGGCTCAAGGTAACAGTTCAGATATGGATGATCTTCTCAGAACAAGCAAGGGTAAAATACTAAAATTCCCTACAAGAATTTATTTTCTTTATAATGTAGCCAACATAATGCGTTGTACTTTATAAATTGTGTAAATAATAAGAAACCAATTATACATGCAACATCACAGTATATTTCCCAGGTTAAGCCTCATAAATAATAATGTTTGCCAACGGATGCATTGACCAAACAACAAATATTCTCAAAAGTAATTTAAGCAGAGTATTGCCACTGTTATAGATTATATAAGCACAAAGAAATGAGAAGGGAAGGGAGATTGTACAATTATCACATTAAACAGCATCAAGATCAAGAGCCAAACCCAAATCACATCCAAATCTACATTTCATATATATTCTCTTCCAGGTGGATTTAATTCTACAAAAAAACTTGGTAGAAATCAAGTACTATGATATCAACATGTGTCATTTAGTGTGCCAATTCTTAAGGTGTTGAAATGTTCATTGTTTTATCCACATTCTATCACATGGCAAATAGGCCTGATTTGAAAGGTCATAACTGCAAGCCAAAACTAAACAGAAAATACCAGTTACTCAAATAGGCCATTATCATGCAAGCAAACAACTTTGCAGTTAAAGGAATAGAGCTATAATTCATCAAAAGTCAAAAAAGATCAACTTCAGTTCTTCATCCTCAGATCTCAATATAGACCCTATTTTTGGCCCATTCATGGACATAGAGAACAGGCACATTTTCGAACCTTATCTTTTCCAGTGGAAGAATCTCATTCTACAGCATATTCAAATTTGAAGCTTGCAAGGGCAATCTCTCATGACAATCAGCAGGATATATACTGGTAAATAATTGCATAGGCAGTTATCAAAATAGTTTGGGAAGATATTCTATTTAACTATATATATGTGTGTGTGTATGTATCAATTTTGGTAGACACTTAATTGTGACACGTTGAAATCATATTTCATTATGAAACTTTGAAGAAACATACAATCTTTCAACCATCTTCAGCTCTTCACAGATGTAAAAACATGTATCTATTTCTTTTCCTCTTTAAAATGACTAAATCCAAGTGGCATCAAAATGATCTTTACAGATATCTAAAGACGTTCAATTCTTAGATTTAAAGTGGAATGCAGTGCAGAGAGAGAGAGGCAGAGGCGTACACTAAATCACTCATGTCTGTAAGGCCATCAATAAAATTGTAGAGATCTGCAATGTCATAAGTAATGTTTCTGATAGCTGGATTTAGTTCCTTAAGCTTTCTTTCATAGAGTCCACACAAATCTGAAAATGTCAAAAGGTAAAGCACAACCATGAACGAGGCAGAAAGAAAATACCGTGAAAATATTGTGAATTCAATTTCACTCAATAAACTTCCAGTTACAGCAATCTATTAATCAAAAACTAAATTCTAGTGATACCAAGTGGCGAAAAAGGCTACACTGATCTTTTTAAAAGAAAAGAGTTTCTAAGTATGGATAGTTTATCTGTCCCCATCACAATTTGATAAAATATTCATCGCAGAGAGAGAGCCACAAAAATTTTGCAGAGGCTTATTTTTCAAGTGGGCACGCACAGAGAGAGAGCCATAAAGATTTTGACAATTAGTGATAAGTTGAATTATTAAATCTACAGGACAGAAAACAATAACACAATAAAGAAGTATGAAGAAAATAGCAAATAATGATATTAGGAACCAATCAATTTCACATAGGTTGATTCAAAATCACCCTCTTTGTGCCATAACACAATATACACTGTACCAAAACAAAACAATGTTAGAAAAGGGAATGAGATCCCTCACATGGGAACTCGATGAACCAAGGAAGATAGGATAAAGAACATGATGAATTGTAAAAGTATTACTAAGCAGTAATTGTAGATCTCTCAATCCCTTTTTCTAAGTAAGAGTCCTCCAGATGAAATAAAGCATGAAAAATGAGTGACAGACTCCTAAATCTGGCCACGGACTCATAATCCATCAAAGCAATTACCTTGCTTACAGCTCTTCGTTTGACAGGGGTTTAGACAAACGGAGACAATAATAATAATTTCATAGATAATGTCTCTTATATGAGATTATGATTGAAATTATCAATTTGAACTGAAAGGAACTTGACTTCTCTCAAACACCAGTAACAACTTTACTAATTCATGAAAAACTTGAATGATGACAATGACAATGACAACAATGATGATGATAACACAATAATAACAAAATCAGTAAATACAATATACAATCTATAGCTTGACTTATAGAATCATAATCCATAAATTTTATAGTTGCTCTATTTTGAGAGGTCTACATCATAATTATGGTGTGCCCATTAGCCTACATGGGAAACAGAAAAGCACCAGTCAGAATTCCTAAAAAGATAAGAGCACAAAATTAATCACTGATTGACTATTTAATGCTAATATTTGTATTTCTACAAATGCATACAAGGCTTGACGGACAAAATTCCAAGGCATGCACAACTCAAATAGCTTCAGTATTACGAGTATACCTAGAAATGCAAACCGACAAAGGGAGTTTGATAGAGTGAACTATTAATAAGACGAAAATAGCAATTTCTCATGGTAATTTGGCAAAATCTGGCTCCATTAAGCAATCCAAAATGAGAATATCATCATAATTCTAAGGACAGGTTAAGTTAAGTATCAATTTATGCTTCAATAGAAATCGAAAATATAAATTCAGTCAATAAAACTATAAATTATTGTAGCATATGAATGACAAGAAGTAAGAAACCGTAAAATACAAACCCCAAAATTTAATGAAAATGTAGAGATTAGAAACAAAAAACTGTTAAATTCATTAAAGCTAATGCAGAGAAAAGAGAAGAAATCGAGATTACCATTTATAAACAGTTAGTTTGATGGCTTCAATAGCAGGCGCAATAATGGATTCTTTCTTTGCTTCAGCTCTACAGAGAGAGAGAGAGAGAGACCCCGAGATTTTTATTTTTATTTTTTTTTAAAGAAGACGTCGAGAGTTATTTATCCGGTAATAAAGATTTAAATTTATGTGTATATATTATTATTCATATGTTTAATTTAATATAAAATAACTAATGAAACGCAACGTTTAACAGGTTATATATTATAATTAGTATTAGTATTAAATAATAAAATAAAATTATCAATAATAATAATAATTTTTTATAAATATAACTACTTTTATTAATAAAAAAATGTACTTATATTAAATAATTCATACATATGTACAAATATAAAATTTAATGTAATTTTATAATTATATAATTTAATTAAAAATTATGCTATTCAACTTTTATTTAATATAAGTCATTTATTTTTTTATTTTTTTTTTTAATTTCAATTAAATTAACTCATTATTCTTTATGGGTCACAATTGAACTAATCAATTGGAATCTAATAATCCTGATTAGGATGACGTGAAAGAAATTTTAATTTGTTTTTTTTTTAAATTGTATATAATAATTAAAACTTTCAAAAATATTATTATCCTATGAAGTTTAAAAATTTTAAATATATTTCACAAAATAAAATGACCAAAGTGATATTTCTTATTGATAAATATATTGTTATTATTATAATTAATTAAAATTTAAATAAAAATTTTCAAAAATTTAGAGATGAGCCTAATAGTATTAAACTAAAACTTAAAAATATTTTATGATATTTTTCCTATGTCATAATTTGGGGAAAAAAAATAGCTACAAATGTTATAGAATATTGTAATTACAATTTTGCCATTCATTTTTATATCATCTTATCATCTACACTTTCTCTGATGCCTTTAATTTTTTTATTTTTTTTTTAAAAAAAACTTTCTAATGCATTTTTAGTTCAACTAATTATTTTTAATTAATTAAGAAAGGTGACTAAATTTAGAAGAGAAAGTTTTTTCATTAGAATGAAAGGAAAAACAAATTTACAAAATAAATATTAAATACACAAATAATATTAATAATGATATTATAACTTGTGCATAGTTGAAGCTCGCATGCAAATCACAGAGGTCTAATTAGTAAAGAAAAATTCATGAGATTAAAGATAGATATATTTTGTGGACTGAAATTAAAATTTACATCTGCTTAGTAAAGTTTCTGCTGCTATTAAAAAATAATCACCTACTACACTTCATTATCATTCCTCTCATTTATAGGAACAAGCTGCAAGCCTTCACCACCACCATCTGATCTTGCAGTCAAAATATCAGCTGGAATTAAGTAATCCATTTGATCAGCTTTAGGAATAAGAAAAATCAAGCCTAGAGTTGCAAGTCTCAAAATATTTCTTATAAGAATGACCAACCACAAATTTCTGAAATCAGTCCTTGTGACATTTAACAGGTGAAGAATAATTCCTCCACCCCATTTTGATGACAAAGTTCCAAGACTATCAATGCACATTAGAAGTGCAAAAAATGTGCCTTCAATGCCTAGAGGACATAGCTTAGTGCTTAACACAATCATTGGCATCCACCTAATCCTGCTTACAATTCTAGACACACATTCCTCAGAAATGACAAAGAAGGAATCTGGAATTCCAAGAACTAAATTCCATCTTAAAATGAAGATAATATCTAGCATTCCTGATAATCCATAAAGGAGTTGAGCAAAAAAGAGTAAGTTTCTAAATGGGTAGTTCTTTAAACCCTTTTGATATATTAGAACCCCAACAATTGATGCCATTGCACCAATTGCATACACTATCCCAACAAACTCCTGCAATTTAAAAAGGAAAAGAAAAGAGTATGATTTAGAACTTTCACCATAATTAATTAAAGTAAATATTTTGAATCGTGAATTCATTTAGACAAATTAAATCAATAATGTTCGAGTAATAATTTATCACTATAATTGGTCTGATATGCTACATAACAACGGATATTTATAACTATGATAGGAAAAAAACGAGGGGGTGAACCTGTGAGAATGCAGGACCAGCTTTAGGGTCTGTGAACCAATAGAATTGACCTTCATGAGTACTTATACTGAGAGCCAAAGATAGATACATGTACAAAGATGGCTTCCACACTTGAGGGAATGTAATTGTTTTGTACATACCCTTAACTGCTACTCCTAAGTCGTCCATTACCTAAACACAAACAAACCATACTTAAATTTGTGTTACATACCCTTTTTTAATAATTTTCAGAAAAGACTAGACAATATATTAATTCTCAAAAAAAAAAAAAACAGTAATAATAAAAAAAAAATTCTTGACTAATTACCTTCTTCTTCTCAGATTGGGAACTGGTAGATCTTGGTTCATAAATTATAAAACCCAAAAATATCAACATTGCAGGTGGGATTGCCAAGAGAACCAATGCAATCTACAAAAAGCAAAGAGAAATCGGGAGATGGAAAGAACAGGGCAAACAGAGCAAGTCAATGAAAGCTAAGCTAACCTGGGGTCCAAGATGATGTACAAAAAAGCCACTTGACAAGTACCCCACTAAAGCCCCAACGGAGGAGCAAAATCCACAAAGGCTTTGCATATCTGGAGCCAAAGATCTCATTTCAATACTATTTCTAGCAATACAAGCATCAATAGTCACATCTGCTATAGCCACACCAGCAGTCACTCCTATTAAGCAACTCAAGGCCACCACAGCCGGCAATTTACCAAGAAGAGCCACCATCAATGCTGAAACACATCCAAGAACCCCAGCTACCACAAAATATGGCCTTCTTTTATATCCTCTAACAGGAAAAACATCAGTAAAAAGACCCCAAATTGGTTTCAAGATCCAGGGGATATAGTATAAGCCTATGTATAATTGCACTACTGATGGCTGGACTTTTTGGATATCTTTCCAGTAAAAATCAGTGACAACTTTGAAGAAAGATCCAGAAAAGCCTTGGCCAAGGCCATAAACAAGGACTACCCCAAAAATGAAAGTTGGGTTAAGCTGAGAAGAGAGCATTTGTAACCATTGAAATGGTTCCAAGAAGATCGAGAAGTGATTAATACTAGTTTTTGTCTCTGTTTTTAGATGATTCAATGGCTGATGATCTTGTTCTGAAAGGGGGGAGGGCACTAGCTCTTGGGTTTCAAGAGGATCCATCCTTAACAAAGCAGGCGTGCGTTATGTGATTCTTTCTGAAGAAATGGTTTTTTTAGTAATAAGAAGAATGGTCTTGACGGGAAGAAATTGAAATTTTGGTCTGCTTAATTGTTAATATTTAAGCAAAAATAACTCTAAAACATTTTACATTTCATCATATGGTAATTGATTCTTTGACTGATTTGATTAAAATAAGGAGACCTTCAAGGTTTGACACTGACAATGTGCCCTTCCCCTAGCATTCACTTCACAAGGAGACACTGGATCTTGAATTATTTTATTCTAAATAAATTTAGTTAACCAATAGTATATATATATTTGTACAACAAATATTAATAGTCATAATTAAAAGTTCTTATTCTGTTTTAAATAAACTAATCACCAAAACTTAGTTTGTCACAACTAACATGGGTTAGATCTCATGTTTGAATCCTCTCATTCTAATTAGGTAAATAATCCATCATAAATAATTATGGTGCTTTATAAAAAAAAAAATTCCATTCATTTAAGACTAATCAATGATAATTGCGACCTTTTTTGAGAGTAATTTAGCTAAGTGATATCTGATAAAAAAAATAAAAATAAATGCCAAATAGTAATATCTAAATATATACATATTGTTTGTCTTAAAATTAATCATAAGCATATTAATTAAATTAAAACTTTTATAATATTTAATTCTAGAGGCTTTAAAAAATTATTCAACGTAAATATGAATATAATTAAAATAATTTTACTTACTGATATATAAATAATATCATTAATTATCCGTTAACTGTATGAATATAGAATCGTCAATAAATATATAGGTTGAATTGTTTATTGAAAGTAAAGATTTAGGTTGAACAGTTAATCTTAAGATGAATATTTTAATTGCAAGTGTGAATTTTTAAACCATAAGGAATCATCAAATTGTAAAGATAATTATATAAATTTGGAGTAAAATTAATTATTTATTGACATGAATGATGAAATGTACATAATAATTTTATAGAATTATTTACAGGAAAATTACAAAGCCCAATGAAGAGATTGAGCTCACCTGCTATTTTCTGTGCTCGCATTAACACAAACATTTTTCAATCAATGAGTTGACCCAAAAAAAAAAGGGTATGCTTATGTAATAAATTTCTGAAATGATACTCCCTTCATTACAATAATAATAATAATAATAATTCTATTTTATTTTATACATGATTTAAAAAAAATTTAATTATTTTTAATTTATCATATTAATTTTATTTTTTTTAAAATATTTTTATTATATATTTTTAAAATTTTTTAATATTTATAATAATTAAAATATTCTTATTTTTAGTTAAATTTATAATTTTAATATAGAAAAAATAAAATTATAATTAATATATATAATGATATTGACGTGAATTAATGAAAAATATATTTGATATTTATTTATTAAATTAATATCTAAAAAAAAACATAATTATATTTTAAGACAGATAAAAAAAATTATATTTTTATAATGGAAAGAATATTTAATATCAATTCAAAGGAACACGCAAAAATTTGAGGAAAAAAATGAATAAATAAAACGAATATTTTAAGTTATTCATGATGTAACTGATGAAGTCCTTTTCTATAAAAAAAAAAATCTTTGATTTGTGAAAAATATTTCAATAGACCAGGCAAATTCTACATATACCGAGATAAAAAAAAAAAAAAAAAAATTAAAATCCTGGAGTGAAAATACGTCTATTAAGATAATATAA
Source organism: Aleurites moluccanus (assembly GCA_948193065.1). Lineage (NCBI taxonomy): Eukaryota > Viridiplantae > Streptophyta > Magnoliopsida > Malpighiales > Euphorbiaceae > Aleurites > Aleurites moluccanus. The sequence goes on along the minus strand of CANXYC010663121.1, from coordinate 12,783 downwards.
TATAATATATAGACTTAGACTTTTTCTTTTGATAGAAGATGTAGATTGGGGTATTTGTCACGATATTCAGAATTTAAAATTAAAATTTTTAATATGTAATTTTAAATTATTTAATAAAAATTATTTTAAAAATCTCAACTAAATTAAAATTTTTTACTTAAATTTTATATTTAATATAATAAATAATTAGATTTATAAATATTTTTATAATTTAAAAATTATATCATTTATTATATTACACGCTTAAAATTTAATATTTAATTTTTAATTTTACCAACTTTGATAATAAAAGAAGAAATAAAAAATCTCCACGCATGGGATGATACGTTGATGAGTGGTTAGTTTATTAAAATTAAAATTTATATCCATGCATTTGCAATATAAAAATATATCACATTGACTCCCTCAAATCTTAAAATTTATATTTTAGTCTATATATATGTATATATATAGTTTCAATTATCCCCTTATTTTTAAGATATCACATGTTTCATATTATAGAAAAAAATATACGAGGTTGGTCCAAGACAGGTTCTGTCAATAGCTAAATTAAGGTAGATCTATACTGATACTGTGGGATGGGCTAAAAAGCCTATTTCCAAATCTGACAGTACCTTTGTAATGGTTAAAAATTCTTTAGCAGTATCAGACAAGTTTTGGCTTAAAGATAATTTGGTCAAGGTCATTCAATTACAAGGAGAGTATTCCAATTAGAACTTGTAACACTTATTCTCCAGGAAAAGACTAAGAAGGAGATACGACAGCAAGATGAACAAATAATAAAATCAAAACTATTTTTCTCACATTTTCATGTTATTCAAAAAAAAAAAAAAAACTGTCAAAACACTTTTACATAAATACACACTATATATCTGTGATGCCTGTAGATGAAATTTACACGTACTATTTTATATTTCTCCAGTTAGCACAGCCTCTGCAGTAATTGAGGCTCAACAGCATCTACGCTGCAAGAAGCCTCTGAATGTCCTTCTGCAAAAAGAATAAGGAGAATTAGATTACGCAAATTAACAAACTTTGCTTCAAGAAAATTTATGCATTGATGCTGCTGCTCGCTTAGAAGGATAAACACATTGACTTTTTTTACAATGCAACCAATGCATATATTAGATCTTACACCAATCATCAATAACAGTTTCTACATCTTCACCAGATTTGACAAATAGAAAAAGGCAGATAAAAATTGGCAGGAGCACCACAACCTGTTATCAATCTTAAAGCAAACTAACAATGAAAACGTAGATAATTCTTAGTCATAATATATTGCAGACCAGTACAACTTCTAATTGGTGCACTTGAGAACTTCTCAAGTTTTCAGAATTGATTTCTGAGAAGTTTATCTCAAATCAATACCCTTCAAGTATTCAAATTTGTCAAGAAATTGGCCAGACAATCAAAAGCTCACATGTAAAAACGCTCAAAGGCCGCAATTATACTCCTCAGAAGTCAAAACTATTGAGATCTTGAAACCAAGCAAAAGAATGTCTTTTATTACAGCTGATGATGACTTACCCCGAAGGGCATGAACCTTTTCAAACATAGCAATTAAATTATTGCAATAAAAGCAACAGTGGGATGACCAAAAAACCCCTTAGTTTTTTAAAAAATGTTCATGCTCATTGAAAATTTTCATGTCTCCCATCTCTGTGGAACAACATGAAAAACCAAACACTTAATTAGTGAAGACAAGCTTTTTCATGTATTTGGCATGATTTCTGGAAAAAAAAAAAAAACATTTCCTATCATTCATGACAATTCTGAAGAAACCAATGATTCAAGGATGCCCAACTATTGAAAATAAGAGAAGAAACATACCTCAATTTGGAAAGGTGATGTTGTTGGCGGATATCTCTCCACAACCTTACCATTCTTATCTAGCAAGAACTTCTCAAAATTCCACTTGATCAGGTCACCTAAAAATCCTCCAGCACTTGACTTCAGGAATTGATAAACCGGAGCTGTATTTGGTCCATTTACATCCACCTGTTATGTAACATCAAAGGTTGACTTATTTGGTCCTCTCTAAAACAGAATTTTTGTACAAGAAAGAGAATGATGTTGCATACCTTATTAAATATAGGGAATTCTGCTTTGTACCTGGTACAAGCAAATTGTTTGATCTCAGGATTTGACCCAGGTTCTTGTCCTCCAAATTGATTACAAGGGAAAGCTAGAATTTCAAATCCTAAGATGCAAATCACACAATCAATAAGGAGAAAAAGAACTTTCCTTTGCTAAGCTTTGAAATGTTCAAAATTATGTTCAGAAATGAGCTCTAGCAAGCTCTACAAGATGAACGTCACTAACCCAGAATCTCCCTCCAATATATTTGTATCAAGTACATTAATGATTAATTGTTTCTAGATATCACAATGATGATTATTGCTATAATTTTACAACAGCCACAGCGCATAGGAAATCATCGGACTTCTTTAGTACAAATTTTCTAGTTCTTAAGCCTAAAGGACATCATGCGGGCACAATGCTAGAGAAACCTTCATTGCATAAGAAAATATTAGATTGCTCACTAAGTACGTGGAGAGGAAATTACACGCATGACTTTGGAGAAAGGATATAACTTTTTTTCGATGTTCAAGTACCAGCCTGCCAATATACTAAGAGAAAACTCCTTTTTTTTTTTTTTGTTACATAGGAAACGATTTTGTACTTCATTTGACATCATTTTAAAATCTCAAAAATGAAAAGACAGGTCAATTATAAGGCTCAGTTTAAAAAGTTTGGAATTGAAGCTAGAATTGGAATTGAAATTGAAATTATCAATTTCAAAATTTGACAGCTATCTAGAATTAGAATTGGAATTCTGACTACAATTTTATGAAATTATAATATAACTAAAAAATTAATTTCATAATTTTATTCTTAACCCATAAGAATTACAATTCCATAATTACTACTGCAATCCTCTCTTCCACCGCCACTTCCAGCACCACCGCCACCTCCATCTCTAAAGCCACCTCCGGCAATAGTGGTCCGCCACCGCCGGTGACGGTGGTCCGCCATTGCTGGCGACGGTGGCTCGCCTGACGATTATCGCTGGCGATAATGGCTCGCCGGACTGTCACTACCAGTGACGATGACTCGCCATACCGTTATCACCGGCGATCCACCGATTTCGTTTGGAAAGTCTGAAATTGGAGTTAGAATTGGAATTAGATTTCTAACTACAATTTTATGGAATTATAATATAATTAAAAAACCAATTCCACTATTGTCAATACATAAAAATTACAATTTCATAATTATTACTACAATCCTCTCTCCCACCGCCACTCCCAGCGCCACCGCTACCGCCACCTCCATCTCCATCTCCAGAGTCACCACCAGCGATGGTGGTCTACCACCGCTGGCGACGGTGGCTCGCCGGACCGTCACCACCGGTGATGATAACACACTAGACCGTCATCGCCAGCGATCCACCACCACCATTACCCACCGCCGATAGTCCACCACCACTTCCAATTCAAACAAGCACTTTCATCATCATCAATTTTTTATTTAATTTCAATTTCAATTCCAATTTTTTATGTGAAACAAATGTTAGAATTACAATTTCAATAGAATTCTAATTCTAGAGAATTAAAATTAAAATTAAAATTAAAATTCTCAATTCCAATTCTTATCACCACACGGAGCCTAAAAGCTATTTCATACCCAAAAACATGCAAAACCACAACATAGAAAAATGTTTCATAAGCCTAACCATTGATTTTGATTCCTCCCAAGAACAATAATAATCTTTTTCTACTCTTAATGGGAACTATATTGATGTTGAGAGTTGTACTTATCTCAAGAACAATGAAGACTGTTTTACACCATCATCAAAAGAACAAGAAATAAAGAGTTCTTCAAGTCAGTGCTATAGTAGAAGGAATTGAAGGTGTTCTACTGCAATGGAAGAGTTTCCACCAGAATTTCCACCACCAATACCTTCACTTGCTCAAACTGGGAACTTGCTAACCCTCATGAATGCCTTGGGTTTTGATGAGATACTAAACAAGTTATTTAAGGTTGATTCTTAAAGAAGAGAGAGTTAAGCATTGTGAGTACTTTTTTCACTGTTTAAGTACCAACCTACCCCATACTAATTGGGAAATTTTTTTTCACTATTCAAGCACTAACCCGCTACCATATAAATAGAAAACCCTTTTTTTTTTTTTTTTGGGAAACTCCATTTCAATGTTTCATTTGACATCTTTTCTTAAAACCATAAAAATGAAAAACAAGTCAACCGTATAAGCCTCAAATTCCCAAGGGCAAAGAAGCAGATTTCATATACAAAGAGATTCTAATTCTAATTCTAATAATATAGTCCACTTATAACAAAGGAGTTTAACTAGTGATAAAGAAGTTCCTCAAAAAACAAAAAATCATACTGCAAGGTACAATAAACTCCAAACAGATGAAATACAAGGAATTCAGATGCTTTCCTTCAAGATTTAGCTTACCTTGAGTCTTGTACTTCTCATATATGTGTGAGAGTTCTGTGTAATTTGATGATGTCAACCCACTGCAAAAAAGAACAGAACTTCAAATGAGACCTAAAAGTGCCCCCAGAAATATTTACAAGGATGAAAAACTGGTATGGGATAAGCATAGATTTGACAGATGAAACATTAAACAAAATAAGTTCATGAGATGGACACAAAACAGAGAATAATTGAAAAAGCATCTAAAAAGGAGAGGCAGGGAGCATTCTCAAAAGAAAAAATACCATCTTGAAGCAACATTGACAATCAATAACGCTTTCCCCTTAAATTTGCTGAGAGGAACATCTTTTCCATCAATGTCCTGCATTGAACAAGTTAGGAAGTTATTCCTCAGCCTACATTTCTAGCCAATCATGAATAAAGCATTAGAACGTCAAATCTTATAGGCAAAACCTGAAAGCGACCATTTTGCAAGTGAGAAGGGGAAAAAAAATAAACAAAGCAAAATAAGAACCACAAAAACGGTAATTAGTACTTCTAAATGAACAATTAAGCCGAAAATATTGATGTTTCAATCTCTACCCAGATGGGAACTCTCAAAAATTTCCTCAATTGAGAAAATATGAAAAAAAATACGCGAGCTTTGTGAGATTTCTCTGCATCATTTTGGAATTCAGAAAAAAAAAAAACTTTCAGTTGAAAAATACCTTGACAGTATAATTATGTATGGTTTTCTCAGTGGCGGCTCTGGCATAAACATCGAAAGAACGAGTTATTGACATAAACCCAGGAAATTTTGGTGATTGCAAAGAGAACCCATGTTGCAGAAAAGCCGATTTGGAAGAGCCAAGCGAGCAGTTGATGGATGGGACAAACAAAGCCATTGAAGGCGAGATAGAGTAAGGTTTACGGTTCATTTTGAACTGGGTTGGACTCTGAAAAGGTAGAGAAGCCATGTGAGCTTTCCTTTCTGAAACTCTTCTTCAGTGGATTTTGGGAGCCAAGGATTAGGAATTATTTGAAGAAGCTGATATTATAATATTATATAAGAATTGAAAAAGACTGCTACTTTGACCGCTGGAGTCGACATCTCTGGTGGGTAACGTTCCACATGTTTCTTTCTGGCTCTTAAGATAATTATTACTTTAAATCATTATTGTTTTATTTTTTAATTATTTCATATAACTGGTACGTCATCAAAACGACCAATATTTTTAATTTGGTCGTTTTCTGTAAAACTCAAATATTCAACAACCACACACTAGTTATTTCTGGTAGTTAAATTTTGATCTTTTGTCGTCTATACAAAAACGGTCAACCTCTTAATTTTGGTTCGCTTACACTTAAATGGCAGTTTCAAATGATATGCCGTTTCTTTAATTCCAAGTCGTTAGTTAATTTCTCCGTAAAATTATCAAGGTTTCGCGCCACCACAAAAACGACAGCTAACATTTCGTTTTTGCTGAACGACAACATTTAAAATTTTGCTCCGTGACTCCGTCTTGTTTCGCTTCTTTCAAAATCCTCCCTCTTTAAAGACGGTAGCAGATCAAATCAAAGATGATGGAGCTAGAGATCTTCAAGTTACAAGCAATGCAGATACTTTTACTCTCCTTTGAGTCTTCACTTTGTTATGGTCTGCCACCCTCAAGGTTTGCACTCTAAAACCCTAATTTCGCTTCATACATTGACAAGATGAGAGCTTTCTGTAATTTGAATAAAGAATTCATATGGAAGAGGGGATTTTTATATGAAATTTTGATGTTTCTATGCGAATTATGTCCCAATTCTTGGCTGGGCTCCCAAAGTTTGTGTTTTGCTGTAACAAAAGGTAGTTAACTCATTGTGCACATGAAAATCAAAAGCCAAAGCCTTCTAATTTCAAACAAAAGATCAATAAACATTGCAAATGCTTTGAACTTGTGCGACAATATTTTTCCTTTAAGTGACTAAGAAGTGTCCGTAGTTTAAATGAGGAACTGAAAGCTTTTAAGTAATTTACAAAATCAGGTGAGCTACAAGGGAGATTAGTTTATGCCATAGCTCTTTTGCAATACAGAAGTGCATGCTGGACGCAAGAACCTTACAGCTATGCAATTCTGCAGCTAACAAATGAACTTTCAGTTAATTACTTTAAGCTCAACGGCTGAGAAACCCCAGCATCTGAGCTTCTTTTTTTTTTTTTTTTTTTTGTCAAAAGCTTTCCTGCTTTTTCATCCTCCCTGGTGTTTTTTTCTCAATTTCTTTCCTCAGAATCAGAACTATACAAGTTTCTGTACTTTGGGTGCCTTGCACATTTCTTGTGCATAGATGAAACTAGTTTAGCTGAACCCACTTTTATATTTTATTGAATTGTAATCTGAACACGTACGAAATAGCAACTGTAATATCACGACCAAACTCGTTGAAATCCATTCAATTTTTTGTTCCAAGTGTCAATAAGAAGTTGTTTGTAGTGTTATTATATTGGGAGAAAATTTGATTGCATGTTCAAGAGGATTAATTCCAGCCCATTCTAATTGGATTTTTTTCTGTAGGGCCCCAATTTTCAGTATTGATGATGTATCCATTTGTCCTTTAGCTTTTATTTACAATCACCTTATCTTTAAAGAATCTTTGATAAACTTTGTTTGCTACCATCCTTTGCTCGTAAATTGCAAATTACTTCATTTTTACCGTTGTTCCTAATATTTTGCTGCTGGATTCAAACAGAGATGTAAAAATGCCAGGTAAAATAAGGAGAGAAGGAGCTGCATATCTGAAGCACTGAAATGCCTCTTTTAGCCTGTAATTCATTCCTGCCCTCCCTGGATGTACGAAGATGGAATGAAATTATCAAGAAGCACATGCTCACGGGGGATGCAGAACAAGCTATTCTAGCTTATGTGAATATGCAATTACTTGGCCTTCATGCTGATAACTATACCTATCCTGTTTTACTCAAAGCAGCTGGGAGGAGTTGTACTTCTAAAATCGGGTTTGTCTTTCATGGCCAGACAATAAAAACTGGTTTCTATACCCATGTTTTTGTCCAAACTGCTTTGATAAACATGTATGGGACTCTTCATTGCAGCATTGATGCTTATAAAGTGTTCGAGAAGATGCCTGTGAAAGATTTGGTTGCTTGGAATTCCATGTTAGATGCATATGGTTCTAATGGTCAGATGGAAGATGCTAGTAATCTGTTCCACTTGATGCCTTTAAAGGACCTCTCATCTTTCAATATTATGATTTCTGGATACTCAAGCTGTGGGGAAGCATTATCAGCTAGAAGCATCTTTGATAAAATGGAAGCGAAAGACATTGTCTCTTGGAACTCAATGGTATCAGCATATACTCGGGCTGGGGATATGGAGAAGGCTCATGCATTGTTCAAGGAAATGCCAATGAAAAATAGCATCACGTGGAACACAATGATCACAGGATGTTTACAAAGTGAAAATTTCAGTGAGGCTCTTGAATTGTTTGATGAAATGAAGACCACAAATTGCTTACCAGATTATCTTACAGTGACTAGTGCTTTATCTGCGTGTGCCCATTTGGGATCACTGGAAACTGGAACTGAAATCCATATATATGCCATTGATAGCAGGCTTACATCAAATCCCCATGTTACAACAGCTTTGATAGACATGTATGCCAAATGTGGAACCATAGAGCAAGCTTTACAGGTATTCTTTAAGTCCCAAGTTAAGGATATTTATTGTTGGAATGCTATAATTTCTGGGCTTGCAATTCATGGTCATGGGTATTCTGCTCTCAAATTGTTTGACGAGATGAGAAAGAAGCTTGAAAGACCTGATGATATTACCTTCATTGGCCTACTAAATGCTTGTAGCCATTCAGGTTTGGTGCAAGAGGGTTGCCAATTATTTGATTCAATGCAGGAGTTTGGAATATCTCCCAAGTTGGAGCACTATGGGTGTATGATAGATCTTTTCGGTAGGTCTGGGCATCTCGATCGTGCATTTCAGGTAATTGAAGTTATGCCATTTGAACCAGGAGAATCCATTCTTGGTGCTTTGCTTAGTGCCTGTGTAATTCATCAGGATCTTGAGACTGGTGAAAGAGTAATAAAGCTAATTTCTTCCAGAGCTTCATATCTTAGTGATGGGGAGTTAATGATGTTTGCCAACTTATTTGCATCGTGTGGTAATTGGGAAGAAGCAAACAGATGGAGGGAGATGATGAATGACACTGGCATTGTTAAAACTGCTGGATATAGTGAAATCGAAGTGAATGGTAGGTTTTACAAGTTCTTGGCTGGGGAAATGAAATAAGATGAAACAAAAATTATACCACATAAATGGTACTCATGCATTTCCATTTGTTGTATAGCTCACCAATTAATCAAAAAGGATATCTTAAATTAGTTTCCTGATAATTGATATTCTCATATTAGGCTTAGCATTACCAATTAGCCTTTAATTCATCAGTATTGGAGTGCTCTCCAGGCATCACAGATCTGGAGTTTTGAGGATGATTTGTAATTTAAGAACAAATCCACCCTTATCGTAATTTAATGGTAAGTGGGCCCCCTTTTCAAAGAAGATAAAGTATTAGCACTCAATCTTCTTCAGCAAATGCATGGTGATTGGTGGCCACCTTATTCACTTTCTACTCTTGATAAAGGACTGACAATGACATTATACCGTCCAAACAGTTTGGTTCATTAATTTCCTTGGCAAAAACATTTCACTTCTGCTTATAAATATCAGCCCCACGGATTTGATATTGCTTCTCTTTTTTGTTTTATTTTTTATTTCATGATAATGATAAAGTGACATCACAGTTTGATTTTTACTATAAATAATATAGGCAGACTCTAAACTTCAATTTTTGGATAATAAATTAGAAGCAATTTAGCAAATACCTTTACCAATCAATCAATCGACTTGATAAAGATATTCGGAATAATAACTTATTAATTAAATTATCTGAGTGTCTGTTTTATAATATAAAATTTATAAACTTTAATAGCATCATTTTCTTTTAAAATTTCTCGTAAAAAAAAACTGAGACAAGAGGTAGGTAACTAAAAATATAGATTTTTTTTTTTTAATTTATACTTTGCCCAATATCTTACATTTTCCAATTATTTGGGTGGCCATAAATAAAGTGGATCTTATCCTATGCTTGGAAGTAGGGGTCTACAATCTATGTTCTATTAATAATTTAAAATTAAATATTAACTAAATTGATGAATTAAAATAATCACAAAATTAAATTAATTTAAAATATTAAATCGTTTATATTGTATTTTTTAGTTGAAAATAAATATTATAAAATATCTTTTATTTTAAATTTAAATATATATTTTGAGTATTTATCACCTGTAATATTGAATTTTTCTAATTTATTTATAAAAAATAAAAAATAAGTAAATTCTGTTATGAAATAATGTCACATAATATTGAAAATAAATATTATATCATAATTTTTTTAAATGTAAGTATAAAAATTAATTATACATTAATTAAATTATAAATTCATAAAAAATAAAAAAATATATAAATATATAAACTAAATATCTAATTTATTTATAAAAAATAAAAAATAAGTAAATTAATTGGTTTTGTTAATATGATAAATAAAACTTTTAACTGAATTAAAAATTAAATTTTTTATTTTTCAAATCAAATCAATTATTTTATTTAATTAAATCACATCAATTCGATTTAATTAACCAATTTGTACCTAATAACGCTGACTTCTACTTGGAAGCAAGTTTTAAAGGCAACTTCACTTACAAAAAGTCAAATTTTGGGTTAATAAAAACTTAATTTTAATAAGGCCAACAAGTTGCCACGGGACGGCTACCCTTGAATTATATTATTTTATGCTCTCTTGGACCACTTTTATTTTTTATTTTCAATTCACTTTGCTTGACAATGACATTATCAAACCAGAAATTAAGACCGACTCTGAACCCCAATACCCCAATCTATAATCCAAAAATATTTTATATATAAAACAGACAGAGAAAAATATAATTCAGGATTTAAATTATATTTTAAATATCAGAAATTCAATATGAGTTACGTAAAAAAAAGACTAATTTTTCTTTTTAACTATTTTTTTAATTAAAAACTTATCCATAAATTATATTCAATAAATATTAATTTAAGTCGGTAAAATAATATTAAAAGACTTATTTATATTTTTAAATAATAAAAATATTAAAATTAAAACATATATTATTAAATAATAAAAATATTAAATTAAAAATATAATTTAAAAAAAAAATGAATGAATCCATATATGAGTTTCATAAAAGGAAATATATAAAATCCAAATTTTGTTTTTTTTTACCAAGAATAATATTTTTTTTTTCTAGTATAAATGTTTATCTCAAAGTCATTAATCAGATCAAGTCATTATTGATTCAAGTTATTTTTTGGATCAAACAATTAATAAGTCGGGTTAATTTATGAGTTGGATCGTTATTGAATTTGTGTCGTCATCAAATTGAGTTGTCAATAAATCAGATCTTTAAAAAATCTAATCACGATCGAGTTTCGATTGTAATAGGATTGGATTGTCAATGAATCAGGTAGTTAACTACTCGGGTCACTATCAAATTTGATCATCTCAATTATTAAGTTTATCGGTTCAAATTTTGAATGAATTTATTACAGTAGACTATCAGGCTCTTTATTAATTATAATAAAATCTAAAATATGAATTTCATACGTAATATTCAATTATCAATTATGAAAATTCATTAGACCACTAATTCACTATTTATTAATCCATACAAATATTAATTTTAATTTTCAATAGTCATGTTTATCCACCAACTTAAAATAAAACGAACTATATATAATTTGTATATCAATTACCTAATTTATTCCATGAATAATCCAATTTAAGAATTCAATACATTATTAGTTATTGTATTTCAATTCAAATTTCTATATATTAAAAAAAAAAAAAATCATATGTTTTTTATAATCAAAAGTAATGGAGTGGAGTTTTAAGTATTATTACATTATATTAAATTAATTTTATCCAATCATATATATATATATATATATATATATATATATATATATATATATATATAAAAGTTATTATAAAGAAAAGTTTGGAAATATAATACGGTAATATACATATAAAACTTTTTATATATATATATATACATCACAAGAATCCATCTTAAATTTTTTGAGAAAATTAAGTAAATAATTTTATAATTTAGATTTTTTTCTCATTTATAATTATATGTAAATTTTTTATATATTTTTTTTAAATATCGAATAATTTTAGGTCGGATTTGAAAATTAAACAAAGGACATATAAAAAGAAAGTGAGACTGCAGGAGATTATCTCATATTCATATCATATCTTATATTTTAATTTTAAAAATAACATTATTCAACAACATGCCCCATATTTCAAATCTTATTTATTGATAATAAATTCTTATTTTCAATTCTAAAAATTGAATATATAATTTAAATATTGTATAATGGAATTGATAAGTTTTTGTATTTATTGAAAAGATAATTAAAAGAATTATTAAAAATTAACAATCAGCTTTATCTAGTACCATACAAACACTTAATTGTTAATCAAATATTTAATTACTTAAAGTGGGTTTTTTTATATAAATTATATCCAAAAAATAAAGTAAAAAATAAATAAAAAAATTCTATAAATTATTTGAAGATGTAAACTGACTCGAAGATATTCATGATAAAAAATAGATATAAGAATCTTAGAAAAGTGGCACCTTTCATACTAAGTGACGGAAGTATAAAATTTAGAAAGTGATATTACGATAATGAAGTAAATTTATTTAAAAAAATATAAAAAAAATAAAATATCAAATATATATTTTAATTAGAAATAACTAAAAGTGTTTACAATATCATTAAAAAAAATTGAAAAAGAAAATAAAGAAAATTAATAGAAAATGAAAGAAAATTAGAAAAAAAATGAAGAAAAAATATAAAAATAGTATTAAAAAGTATTTTATTTAGGATTAAAAATTTAAATTTTTTTTAAATAGAATGATCACTTTATTAATTTTATCAAATTTCATAAATTATATTATAATTTATTTTAAAAAAATTTAAATATTAAAAAACGCATGTATTTCTTATTTTTATATATATTCGCTTGTGTTCAATGATCGATAATAATAAAAAAAATAATTAAAATGGTTTATATATATATATATATATATATATATATATATATATATATATATATATATATATATATAGATATATAAAATTATATTGTGTTTAGAGTGAGAAACAGAGAAAAAATATGTATCAATCAGTTTATGATTGTATGGCTGTGGTCTATG
>CANXYC010663119.1:0-14322 GCA_948193065.1 Aleurites moluccanus | reverse complement strand
TTAGGGTTTGAAAATTGGGTAAAAATACTATATGCATCAATTGATGCAATTAAACTAATTACCCAATCTAACTAACATCAATTAACCCTAAATCAAACATAAAATCAAACAAAGCAACATTTTACCTCAAAATGGAGCTTTGGCCGAAAATCCCAAGTTGATAGTTCTTGAATTTTTCTTGATTCCTATGGATAGAAATGGATGTAGGATGGATTATATGGTGTTTAAATCAAGTTTCCATCAATTTTCCTTAACAAAATGGAAGAAAAAAATCAAATGGAAATGGTGGGAGAAAGCTACGGATGAACAAGAAGAGAAATGGGCAAAAATTTGCTAAATATGGCTTATATAGTAATGTCACGACCCGATTTCGGATTGCGACGGTTCTAGGATGCAGGAGATGCCAATGGCGACTGACACTCATAGAACCCAGTATCACATGCAAATATCTATAACCATCAATAAATTAATCAATTTACTTAGTTACTATTCATTCTGCAATTTTGTAACTGTCTGAAATTTTAATACTGCTGGCTGTAACGTCCATCGTAACATGTCATATCAATATTCATACATCATAATAAGTCATATACACATGTTCATAGCCTAGCTAACCCATACATACCCTATAGAGCAGCTAGATTATGAACACTAAAATACAGTATTTCATATAATTACATTACTATCAAAAAGTTGCAAAAATCTATAGAGTGTCTGAAATTTGGGATTCCACTATCTATTCTGCACTTGAAATGGTTAAACAAGGAAAAAGGTGAGTAAAAGATACTCAGTGAATCTAATATGCATCGCCAATAAAAAAATTTGGATCAATAATAAATGATAACAATGGAAGCAACGATGACATTCTGTCGATATAATCAGATTACAAAATCAATATCAGAGAATGACAGATAAGATAGATATAGGGCCAGAACACATGTAGACTATATGTAAACATACAGTCAATCTCATATCAATAAACATAAGACTGATCAGGTCTTATGGCTAGGACTAATAACCTTTCCTAGCTAGGGCATCAACAAACAATGTGCACATTGCTGACAGTATGTACCCACTACCCTGCTCTGTCAAACCACATTAGGGTCAATACAAGTGTGAAATATATCATTAGATACCATTATGCAACAATGGTATCACTAATAGCAATTATCTCAATATCAATCATTTCAAGTAACAATTTAATCAACGGAATAGCGATAAGCAATAGATAAACAATGGTAATTGGTTTGGTAAACAATAAAGGTATGGAACAAAGATTGGTTATACATAAGTAATCGGTAGGCACAATTGGTATGCCAATGTCGCTGGCGACAATGGCATTCAAATGGTAGGCCTATGGAAGAAAAATGTGATAGGCCTATGGCAATATAACTAGACATTTCATCAAACACATAGTGGGCAAGGTTGGACAAGCCATTAGGTTAGGTTTTGGTGCAAAATTGGCATTGCCCAATTATCCAACAACAAGGCCACAATCAAGGCTTCACAATAGGCAACAAATATACAATATTAAATAGCATTTAAAGGATCAAATTGGCTAAGGAATACAAAGGAAAAATCAAACAAAAACATAGGCATGAATAGTGGATTTAAGTTCGGCCAAAACATGACTTTCAAGTATGGTTTCCAATTCAAATTTCAATGCTTGGAACATGATAAATGATGCATATTAAACTCACCTAACACTCCAAATTGCTTAGGAAAATTGATTTTTCACCAATAGCTTCAAAGGAGGCAAAAACCATAACTATGGCAATCTTGATTTTCTACAACAAATCAACAACAAATAATTCATCCATTAGCCTCCAATTAACATATTCTAAGCTTATATAACATAAACTAGCACTAAATCATCAAGCCAAATCAAACAACTTCACTTTAGGGTTTGGAATGAGGGAAAAGTGTTCAAATGCATCAATTGATGCAATCAAACACCATACCCATCTAATTCAACCTCTAAATCATCTAAATAAACCATAAAACCAAACAAACTAATTAATTACCTCTTTAGGAAGATCCACCCAAAATTTCTATTCAATCTTTCCTTGGTTTCCTTTGTGATTTCAAGGAAGAAATAGATGGAGGATGGAAGAACTATGCTTAATCTCAAGTTTTTTATGATTTTTCTTAAGAAATCAAGCTTGGAAAATGGAGGAAGAAGGGAGAAAGGGTTCGGCCATAGCATGGAAGAAGGAAGAAGATGAGCAAATTTCCTAAGGCATTTCTTATATATTAAGTTAATAATGGCAAATTACACTTTGGTCCTTAAACTATCAAGTATTCATACTTTGACCTCAACTTCTTCTGTAATTTATTCTGACAATTCTGTTGAGAATTAGATTTCAAAGTGGAAAATCAAAAGACTTATTTTTATTTATACTTATTTATAAAAATAGTTTCAGAGCCATTCTGAAACTCAGACAGACCACTTTCCACTATACCCCTCAAAATTTCATTTATTTATAATTTTGCCATTACTTACTTTTTCAATGTTCCTAAACATTTTTCACCTCTTTCTTTTTACCATAATTACACATGCATTAGTATGATCCTTTACCCCCTGGTCAAAATCAGAAATTCAACTGTTGACTGGACTGTTATTTTCTGGAAAGTGTTTTCGACACTGACGATTTTCGGAAAAGTTCTGCATTTGCTTTCTAACTGTGTCTCTAAAATTATTTCCAATCATTTCAATGCTTTTAAATAATAAACTGAGAATTAAATTATGCATATAAGATAGGCCTTTCTAGGGTATTACAAGTAAGTCACATTTGGCAAATTTCCTTTTGGTCCTTCAACTTTTCTTAAATTATGTTTTTGCCACATTTTTCTTCTGTAAATTATTCTGACAATTTCGTTGGGATTTGGATTTCAAAGTGAATATTCAAACATCTTATTTTTATTAATACTTTATAATAAAAATAGTTTTAGAGCCGTTCTAAAACTCAAACTGTCGAAATTTCACTATACCCCTAAAGTTTCCTTTATTTACGGTTTTGCCATTGCTTACTTTATCAGTATTCTTAAATATTTTTCACCTCTTTCTTTTTACTGTATTCACACATGCATATACATAATCATTTACCCCTTAGTCAGAATCAGAAATTCATCCGTCGACCGGACTGCTATTTTTGCGGCAGCGATATCGACCCTAATAATTTTAGAAAAAGTTTCTCATTTTCGCTCTAACTGAGTTTTTAAAATTATCATTAGTCATTTCGATAATTTTAAACCACATACTGAGAACTTTATTCACAAAAACATGTTATACTTTTATAGGATATTACACTAAACATTTTTCACCTCTTTCTTTTTATTGTATTTACACATTCATATACATAATCATTTACCCTTAGTCAGAATCAGAAATTCATCTGTCGATCAGACTGCTGTTTTTGCGGCAGCGATATCAATACCGACAATTTCCGAAAAAGTTTTTCGTTTTTGCTCTAAATGAGTTTCTAAAATTATCTTTAGTCATTTCGATAATTTCAAACCATGTACTGAGAACTTAAATCATAAAATCATGGTAAGCTTTTCTAGGGTATTACATTCTACCCTCCTTCAAATAAATTCATCCTCAAATTTAAAATACACATACCTCAATGTTGGAACAGGAATGGATACTTGTCCTTCATGTCCTGCTCGCTTTCCCATGTGCACTCTTCCATCAACTGATTCCTCCATAGAACTTTAACCATTGGAATTTCTTTGTTTCTCAGTTGCCTGACTTGTCTATCTACAATCTCTACAAGTAGCTCCTTAAATGACATGTCTTCATTAACCCTAATATCTTTTATCTCCAATACATGCGATGGATCAGCTACATATTTCCTCAGCATAGAAATATGGAACACTGGATGAACATGGCTCAAATTTGGAGGAAGAGCCAATCTGTAAGCCACATTGCCAATCTTCTCAAGTATCTCAAATAGGCCTACAAATCTTGGTGACAGCTTCCATTTCTTCCCAAATCACATAACACCTCTCATTGGTGAGATTTTAAGAAAGACATGGTCACCAACTGCAAAATGAACATCCTTCCGCTTCGGATCAACATAACTATTCTGTCTACTGAAAGTGGTCTTCATCCGATCTCTAATAATAGGTACCTTTTCCACTGTTTCCTTTATCAATTCTCGTCCCTTTATCTATTTCTCCCCTGGTTTCACTAAACACACTGGAGATCTGCATTTCTTACCATACAGTGTTTCATAAGGAGCCATTCTGATAGAATAATGGTAACTGTTGTTGTAGGAGAATTCAATCAGTGGCAAATACTGATCCCAGTTACCTTTAAAATCCAGAACACATAATCTCAACATATCCTCCAAAGTCTAGATGGTCCTCTCTGACTGTCCATTGGTCTGTGGATGGAAAGCTGTACTGAATTGAAACTGAGTACCTATAGCCTCCTGAAACTTCTGCCAAAATCGAGAAGTAAACTGAGTACCCCTATCCAATATAATCATTAGTGGCACTCCATGAAGCCGCACAATCTTGTCTATATACAACTGTGCATATTGAGTTGCAGAGTAAGTCTTTACTTCAAGGAAATGAGCAAACTTTGTCAATCGATCTGAATAACCCATATGGAGTCATAACCCCGTGTAGTCCTCGGTAAACCGACTATAAAATCCATAGTAATATGCTCCCATTTCCACTCTGGCAACTCAATCCCCTAAAGCAAACCAGACGGCTTCTGGTGTTCAAACTTAACCTGCTGACAGGCTAAACATATAGAGACAAACCGAGCTACATCTCTCTTCATACCAGACCATCAATACACATCTCTCAGATCATTGTACATCTTAGTAATCCCAGGATGTACACTATATGATGAATAGTGAGCCTCTCTTATAATCTGATCTCGTAGGCCATCAATGTCAGGTACACATATCTGCTTCCCACATTTCAGTACATCATTCTCTACTGTGAACTCTGCTGCCTTAACATTCAGAACATCACCCTTCAACTTCAACAGATATGGATTCCTATCCTGTGCCACCTTAATGTCATCAATCAATAATGGCTTAACCTGAAATTGGGCTATCATAGCCTGGTTTCGATCCAGGGATCCCAAATCCAACTCTACACCCATATCAGCTAACTCCTTCATCTCACGGATCAAAGGTCTCCTGACAACCGAGATGTGAGCTATACTGCCCATAGATTTTTGGCTTAGTGCATCCGCTACTACATTAGCCTTGCCCGGATGGTAAAGGATCTCATAATCATAATCTTTTAGCAATTTAACCCATCTACGCTACTAAAGATTCAGATCCTTCTACTGAAGTATATACTGCAAACTCTTATGATCAGTATATATCTCGCATTTAGACCCATACAAATAATGCCTCCAGATCTTCAGTGCAAACACTACTACTGCCATCTCTAAGTCATGTGTTGGATAGTTTGCCTCATGCTTCTTTAACTGTCGAGAAGCATAAGCAATCACTCTCCGAAGCTGCATCAAAACACATCCCAATCCAATTCGAGAAGCATCATAGTACACTGTAAACTTCTCATCCTCTAATGGCAATACTAATACTGGAGCACTCGTGAGGCAAGACTTCAAAGTCTGAAAACTGCTCTCACACTCATCAGTCCACAGTATCTCTCCTGTTTCTGAGTCAACTTAGTTAACGGAGCAGCAATTCTGGAGAAATCTTTTACAAATCTCCTATAGTATCCTGCTATACCAAGGAAACTACGGATCTCTAAAACACTAGAAGACTGAGGCCAATTTGCAACTGCTTCAACCTTTTGAGGATCTACCATAATACCTTCCTTACAAACCACATGACCCAAAAAACACACTTTTGTTAGCCAGAACTGGCATTTAGACAACTTAGCATACAATTGATGCTCTCCAAGTGTCTGCAGTATAATCCTCAAATGTTCTGAGTGCTCCTCCTCACTCCTGGAATAGATAAGAATGTCATCAATGAACACTATGACAAACTTATCCAAGAATGGCCTAAACACTATGTTCATCAGATCCATAAATGTAGTCAGTGTATTAGTCAACCCAAATGGCAACACTAGAAACTCATAATATTCATATCGAGTCTTGAAGGCAGTCTTGGGTACATCACCCTTCTTGATTCTCAATTGGTGATACCCAGATCTCATATCGATCTTAGAGAAATGATTGGCACTCTGCAACTATTCAAACATATCATCAATTTGTGGCAACGGATATCTATTCTTCACTGTCATTTTGTTCAGCTGCCTATAATCAATGCACATCCTAAGAGAGCCATCCTTCTTTTTCACAAACAACACTGGAGCACCCCACGGAGAACTGCTCGGTCTAATAAATCCTCTATCCAATAACTCCTGCAACTGCACCTTTAATTCTTTCAATTCTACTGGTGCCATTCTATACTGAGGAATGGATATCGGATCGATGCCTGAATACACCTCAATCTCAAACTCTATCTCCCTATCTAGGGGTAATCCTGGCAATTCTTCAGGGAAGACATCAGAGAATTCCCGAAGCACCGATATCTTATCAATATCTATAAAAATCTTCTGCACATCAATCATATGGGCCAGGTATGCTGAACAACCTTTCCCTATCATCATTATAACTTGGATAGTAGAAACAAAATCTGATTTTGAATTCCCGTTGATCACCCAAGAATTCAAATTCTAGTTGCCCCTCAGGCCGAAATTTAACCCTCTTTCTATAACAATCAATTACTGCTCGATATGTCGTTAGCCAATCCATACCAAGGATCACATCAAGCTTTAACATAGGCAGTTCAATCAAATCAGTACGCAAAATGTTATCATCTATTTCAATCACACAATCAGGGTAATAATAATCCACTTATATACTCTTCCCCATAGGTGTATCTATCTCTAGAGGCATACTCAATAATTGTCTATCTCTATTTAACTTATGTGCAAACTGAGGTGAAACAAATGAATGTGTAGCACCAGAGTCAAACAAAGCATCAACAATCTCAATCTATATCAAAATAGTACCTATAACCACATTGCCAGATCCCTGTGCCTCCTGAGTGTTCAGTGCAAAGACTTGCCCCTAACCTCTGCCTGATAGGGCCTGACTGCTACTCGATGCCTGTTGTCTGCCTCTGCCCCTACCAGGAGCCTCTCTGGCAACATTCTGACTCATCTAAACAGTGGGCTGAGAAACTGTAGCAGATGGTTGCTGATCACCCCACAAGGGACATCTGCTAATAAAATGACCATGTTGCCCACATTTCAAGCAAGCACCTGACTATCGTCGACACTCCCCTCCGTGCCTTCTACCATAACAACCACCAGTAGGCACAATGGGCATCTGTGTAGTAGGTCTTGAAGAACCTTGAGAATAAACAGGTGCAGACTGCACTGGAGGTCCCCTACTCTGTGTCCTCCTCCTCTAACTGCCAGACGGAGGTCTTTGATCAAACCTGGGTACTGGCTCAATCTGTCTAAGATGGGAGCTGTTCTCCCCCCTTCTACTCTATGATCCGGGTCTTCCCTTCCTCTTCTGATCCCTCTTCTCTCTCTATGACTTGTATTTCTCTTCCATCTGATTAGCTTTATCAATGATGGTAGTCAGAGATGTGAACTCTTTAGCTAGAAGGGCATTATGCAATAAGGCATGTAAACCCCTCCTGAGCCGGTTAATCAAATCTGCCTTAGTAGGATCAATCTGTGTAGCATACCTACTCAGTCTGATAAACTCCTCAGCATATTCCTCAACTGATCTGATACCCTGCTCAAGCTGTTCAAACTGTATCAAATTCCTAGTCTTTACCCCTTCTGTCAGGAACTCATCAATCAGTCCTTGTCTAAACTCAGCCCAAGTAGGAGGATTATCACCATACAATCTGGGCTCCATCCGTTGAAAAAACCATGTCTAGGCTTTCCCCTTTAGCAATAAACCCACTAGCTCCACTGCCCTAATATCAGAACAAGGTAGTCTCCTAACTACCTTCTCAACCTGCTCAAGAAAATCATTAGGCTCATCGCCTCTATCACCTCTGAACTCTGGCAGATTTAGCTTTTGAAAGCTAAACATTGAAACTCCGCCCTCATTAATAACTCGACGGGCTCCCTGCACAATAGGCTCTCCAAGAACCACAACTGGCTGTACAGGAGCTGGAGCAACAGGTACTGCAGCTGGTGCAACAAGAGGTGGCACTGCTGCTGGCACTGGAGGTGTCGATACATTCTGTCATTCCCGCCTCAAATCTGCTAACTCCCTATACAAATCCATCATTCCCCTCATCATCTCCATTCTCCAGGGGTCATCACTCCTCTCTATCTCTTCTATAGTCCGTCGAGATCTGGACGGTCCCTCGAAAATAGAAAATTCTCTGACTATGGACTCATTAGAGGCTACCTTTGCCTCTCTGGTATCCTTATCTCTGTCGTCAGACATCTCTGTAAACTGTCATAAAATAGAACAATATACTCAGTATATTACAGAAAAGCAGAATACTCATACATACTCAACGAATACAACAAAAGACGATACATGAATTCCTATGCTCCATGGTCCACTTAACTCTACCCATACTATACTTAGTTACTATTCCTTTGTATCCTGTGCTCTGATATATGTAACCCAAAGCTCTGATACCACCTCTGTCACGAACCACTCTAAGGGCCGCGACGGTCCTGGGATGCGAGAGATGCCAGAGGCAACGGGCACTCGTAGAACCTATTATCACGTCTATACAATCACATACTATACATATCAATCTATAGTCATATACTCACATAAGTACTATTCATTCTATTACTCTGACATTCATTCTATTACTTTCTGTAATTACCATAATCATATAAACATATACATTTATACTCCAAAATATTTCATACACTTATATATATACAATCTGCCTATACCATTATACAATACCTGTGGAGAATCTAGGATAGGAACATACAAAATAATACAGTGTTAAATAAATTACACTGTCTTTATCAGACTGCAGAATTCCTTGGAGGAACAAAAGCCAGGAATCTGCCTCCTACTCTGCACCAGGAGAATCATACTGCAATTGGTTGTACATTCATCATATCATGTCATATCATTAATTAATCTCTAATATATCCATAAATACATGTTCATAAACTAACTATACCATACAAAACCCATGGAGCAGCTAGGATATGAACATACAAAAATATTTAGTGTTAAATATAATTACACAGCTATAATACTGCAGTATCTACAGAGAGTCAAAATGCCGGGATATCTGCCTCCTACTCAGCACCTGGAAAGGGAAACAGTGAGAGGGTGAGTATATATGATACTCACTGAATCCAATATACATCGACCATTAAAATGAGTAATGGAATATCAATAAAACAATAGGCAGATGAGATAAACAAATCAATCTGCTTAAAATCTCTAGATACAGAATCAAGTACAGAATATGACTGTAAGTCAACAATCACATCAACGGAGAATATATCATATGGATAAGATAGATAATGATAGATATAGAGCCATGAAACGCATAGCAATGTGTCAAGCACAAATCAATCTCATATCAATAAACATAAGACGGATCAGGTCTTATGACCAGGACTGATATACCTTCCCAGTTAGGGCATAATAACAATACATTGTGCACAATACCGACAGTATGTACTCACTACCCTGTAGGGGCGACAGCTCTATCAAATCACATCAGAATCAATAGAAACAAGGAACACATCAATAGATACCATTTCTCAATAATGATATCACCAATTATCAATAACTCATCATCAATCAATTCAATGAGCAATAGAATCAATAAGATATTAATAACAATTGATTATACAATGACCAAAGGTCTAGCAACCAACAATGGGATCAAACATAAGTTGGTCATTTACGGATACAAAGTTGACGCAATTGGCATGCCATTGTCGTTGGCGACGATGGCATTCAAATGGTTGGCCTATGGATTTTTGAGCTAGGCATTTTATCGAACACTTTGTGTATAACAATGAAATGACATTTTGGCAAGTTTTTGGTACAACATTGACATTGTCCTAAACATCAACAAAAAACATACATTATAGGCAATTCCATAGGCATTATAAACACATCAATAAACAACATTAAATGGATCAAATTGGCATAGGAAAACAAGCCAAAATGAAGCAAAAACCAAAGGCAAAAATGGCATAATGTGGTTCGGCCAAATTAGGGTTTTTGCATATGAATTCCAAACTTCAATTTAACACTTTAGGCATGTTATTTGATGCATAAAAGACTCACCTAACACTCCAAATGAGCTAGCAAAATTGGTTTGCCACCAATTCCTTCAAATTCCTCAAAGTAGGCAAAATGTGCAATTTTCTTCAATTGAATTTTCTACAACAATTCAACCATAGAATATTCATCAATTAACTTTCAATTAACTTATTCTGTACTCAAATTACACATACTAATCTAATTTCAACAAATCATCTCTTACAACTTAGGTTTAATGTTTGAAAATTGGGCAATAATGCTATATGCATCAATTGATGCAATTAAACACATTACCCAATCTAATTAACATGTAATAACCCTATATCAATCATAAAATCAAACAAAACATCATTTTACCTCAAAATGATGAAATGGCCAAAATTCCTCAATGCTTTGTTTCTTGAATTTTCTTGATTTCTATGGTTGCAAATGGATGGAGGATGAAGAATATGAAGTTTGTTTCAAGTTTCCATGGTTTTTCCTTAACAAAATTGAAGAAAAATCAATGAAAAATGGATGAAGCAATTTTGGACAAGAAGAGAGGAAGAAATGGCCAAAAATTTTCTAAGTGTGGCTTATATAGTAAGTCACATTTGGCAAATTTCACTTTGGTCCTTAAACTTTTCTTAAATTGTACTTTTGCCACATTTCCTTCTATAATTTATTTTGACAATTCCGTTAGGATTTGGATTTCAAAGTGAATATTCAAACATCTTATTTTTATTTATACTTTATAATAAAAATAGTTTCAGAGCCGTTCTGAAACTCAGACAGTCCAAATTCCACTATACCCCTAAAGTTCCATTTCTTTACGGTTTTGCCATCACTTACTGTTGCTAAACATTTTTCACATCTTTCTTTTTACTGTATTTACACATACATATACATAATCATTTACCCCTTAGTCAAAATCAGAAATTCATCTGTCGACCGAACTGCTATTTTTGCGGCAGTGATATCGACACCGACAATTTTCGAAAAAGTTTTTCATTTTTTCTCTAATTGAGTTTCTAAAATTATCTTTAGTCATTTCGATAATTTCAAACCACATACTGAGAACTTAAATCATAGAATCATGGTAAGCTTTTCTAGGGTATTACAGTTCTGTCTTAGGCAGGGGCCACAAAGCCCATTAAGGGCTGTCCGACCCTTGTGCAGAGGAGTTATGCTCCTATAGCCATTTTGGCTGTTTTCACAAAAGAGTGCACCGATTTTAGTACCTTTTTGACCTCTTTTACTCAATATGTATCAATTTCAATATTCAAAATGTCTTAATATATTATAAACAAGTCCAAATTCATATTTGATTCATAAAGTAGCCAAATTTAGAAGGTGAGTGTGTGTTTCATGCCATGGTAAACTATGTTACAAAGAAGACCTAAAATTCATATAAACTAGACTCAATGTCATACACTCATCATATATACTATTTAATTATAAATAATCAAATATTTTTTTACACATAGAAGAATCAACACATATGAAATCATAAAATGGATCGTATGGATTATCACCAATCCATGTGATCATGTAAAAGTTTTACACACTTAAATCAAGAAAATTTAATGAAAGAGATTCTCCAAACCTTGATACACCAAGTTCACTTCTCAGGCTTTGTTTTTGATGATATAATGAAAATTTAAAGTTTTACATATTTAAATCAAGAAAATTTAATGAAAGAGATTCCCCAAACCCTAATACACTAAGCTCTGGCGGTTTACAGTTAGATAAACAGACAGTCAAACAATATAGGCACAATGCAGAAATGTACCTTCCAAATAAGGAATGTACCTCCAAAGGAAATGAGTGCTCCACGAGACAGATCAATCATCTCCTTGTACATAGTGCTCAAAACAACACCAGCCCAATCATATGACTCAAGTTGTGGCAAATCCAGTAAGCTAAGAAGGATATTCAGATCCACATTATCCCGACGGCTATAAGCAAAGGTGCAACCCACTAATATCAGCATAATGAGGCGACAACAGGCTCAGTTGTTGGAAACTCCCTACTGAAAGGCTCTATGTCTCTCAAACGAACCTGCAGTCAGGTGCATGTGACAGTACTCTGAGTACGGGGAGGATCCTGCCCTATCAATCTCACCATATCCTCAAGGGAAAAGAAAACTCGCTAACCAGGGCAAGTCTCAAGTGAGTGAAGTCCATATCTTAACCCGGATAGCATACACAAATCCATGGGAGTCACAGTCAACTCACTACATGGAAAATGGAAGATGGTAGTATCCCACCACCGCTCAGCCAATGCCTTGATCAATGCAATGTTACTCTCAGTATGGGGTCTAAGTCCTAGAAATGACATAAATCCAGTTGATGCAATTAGATCTATTAATACACTAGTACCCATACTCTCTGCTATATAGGCAAGGTTCGATCTACCACCACTATTCCTAATGGTTATGCACTAAAAGTAGAAAATAGCAAAAAGAAACAAAGATGCACAGTGCAGAAGAGAAAAGAGCAGAAGAAAGAAGAAAAATACCTTGATCTTACCATCCCAACATATGTGCTCCTCAGGCTCCTACAACAAATCCTCGGGATTTTCATTCTCCTGCAGAGCCTCCTAGCTTCGGTGTTGCTTAGTTGGAGCAGAATCAGCTTCAGAATCCATAAAGGAAAATCGAGAAAAAATCTAGAGAGATAAGCTTTAGAGAGAGAAGCCAAAAGAAGAAAATGAGAAAAGATGAAGAGAATGGGAGGGTGAACCTCTATTTATACTTCTTTCTTTTTAAAATCTCTGTAATGACCATCATGTCCTTTTGTAGCTCGAAAAAGCTCAAAATTGCGATATCATATCCATTTCAACTCAGAATGTAGCGCAGTCAATACCATCAAAACCTTATGATTTTCTCCATTTTTAGAGCTATCCTTTGCCCGAATCAGACAAGGGATGCTCCTGCAATTCAGAAAATACCAAAAACATAAAAAAATCAAAAAAAGCTCAAAATTGTGAAAACAAACTGACACATCAACAGACACTTCAGAGTGCAAGCAGAATGCACAAATCACATTTCAAGCAGACAGAAACTCACCTGGTTCACTATCATCACCTTTACACTTCAAACTTGGGTAAAAGCAATGGGGACAACTGTGAACACGTGATTTTGCACCCAAGTAAACTTGGGTCATGACAGACTGATTCGCAATCGATCGAAAATCAAAGTCGACTCTGAATACAGACAAATTGAATCGTATCAAGCTGACCGAAGTCAATCGGAGGTCAAACCACTTCAAATTGGGTGAATCGGACTAGATAAGCATTGAGTCAAATCTGGTGGCTGATATAATGCAAAATAACATAGGTTTTTAGGTATTTATTTATGTGTGTTTTGTATGATTGCATGTGTCTTTTTATTAAGTAATGTTGGAAATTGGTATGTTTTATGTTTTCTTGAGTTTTGTAGGTGTTTTGAGATAATTTGAGTAAAATGAAGAAAGCAAGGAATGATTTAAGCAAAGATGGGAAATTCTAGACTAGTGCCGAGTCGTTACAGAGACTATGTGTGCCGACTCGTGCCAAGGCGTGCCGAGTTGCCCAGTCTGTGCCGAGTAGTTACAGCACCCTTTACCATGCCTTTTCACTTTCATCCCTTTTTGGAAGAGGCATGAATTGGGACACTTAGGGTCCTATAAAATCATGTATTTACTTATGTTTTAGGGGAGAAGAACTGATAGTTTTTTAGATAGTTTAGATAATTTTTGTTTACAAACACTTAGTGTTATTTCAAGTATTAAATTTAGTTCTAAGTTTGAAGACTTTGAAGAAGTTCAGGAAAAGCATTCAAGGAGGCTATCCTCTACAAAGTAATTTTCTGGAGAGCATTGAAGAATACATCCACAAGTTTCCTCTCCCTTATCTTTTGACTTAGTCTTATTAATGTTTAACTTGTCTTCTTGCCATTATCTTGTTATTAACACTATGTATTTGCTTTGAGTTTAGTTATTTGAATTGCAATGAAGTTTTAATTTTATCTATTATCTTTTCTATATGCATTGAAAGATTTAATCTCAATTAAGTTTTTAATTTTGTTGTGTATGTTTGATCACCATATATAACTTGTTAAT
>CANXYC010663105.1:0-10641 GCA_948193065.1 Aleurites moluccanus | reverse complement strand
GTGTTCTTAAGATGTTCTTTGATGTTAATTGATGACAAAAATGTGTTTAGGTTGGAAAAGAAACCCTAATAGGAAAAAGGTATGAATCAAAAGTGTGACTTTGATGGAATTTTGTTTCAAATGAGTTGTATTTGATGTGTTTGTATGGAATTAGTAGTTATATGATGGAAAGAAATCCATTTGAATGGATTTTCATCTTGGCCAAATGTGGTGATGCTTGAATAGTGGTTTGATGTTTGATTTTTAATAGGTTTAAATGGATGAATGTTATGTATTTGATAGGTACTTATGTTATTTAATTGATTGGTGTTGAAAAATGGATGAATGGAATGAAATCCATTTAGGTTAAACCATGTTGAGTATATAATTTTAATATGTTAGGATGAAGTAATTAGGAAGGTAAGGTTTGAATATTGTTTAATGGAGTATATAATGTAAATGTGTAAATTTAAATATAGAAAAGATATTTGATATGAGTACTTGGAAGCTAAACTTGAATATTGGTGTATGTTTAATATGGAATGCTAAGCTAAGTGTATATGAGTTATTAATTTGGTTTAAAAGTGATGAATATATGAAATGTAAGTTAAATGTGGTGATAGAATGTGTTTACTTCATAAAGGATTGGAAAAAGGGTGAACTGTGTAAAGTATGGTTTATAGTGCATATTGAGTATGCTTTATGTCTATTGATATGTTTTTATGTGAATAATGTGTTTTGTGATGTTTTTACATCTTACCGGAGTGTTATATGTGGAAATAGGTGAACCGTCGAGTACTCCAGCTAGGAATGTCGGACGGCGGGTCGATTAGGGCCTCGAACAGTGGATTAGGGGATAAAATGGACTGATTGTGTAAAAGGTGAGTCTATATGTATAATCATGCATGATTTGCATCATATATGCTCTAATATGTCATTTGGACTGATAAAACAGAGCTTGATATCCAAAAACACCAACAGTGCATTTTGACCTGTAAATAAGTCAACCGAAACGACCTAAAATGACCTAAACTTTGTCTGTCTATAAAATGGAACTTGAAAACTCAAATGAGCCACCACTTGACCCATTCTTCTAATTTTGTTCCAAGCTTTAAAATGGTACCTCATGGTCTACCTAAATCCTTTGGTAACATAGTTAACCAGAAACTACTCAAAAATCTCAAAATGGACCCGTAACAGCGAGTGTCAGTTGCGGCAGCGCAATTGGGCCTCGCTGGCCTTTTTTTTTACTTGAGCCAAATTTGTTCTATCATTCATTATGGATATATATATATGATTGTTCCACATATATAAGAGTTATATTCATGATATATTGACTGTTATATAGAGACACACCCATATGGTATTATAACAGGGCTACCTCAATGGTGTAGCGGGTAATTCTATCGACCGTGTGCACACTGGTGTTTATGGGACCCTTGCTAGGGAGGGACGTTGTATTCTCTAGCCATAGGGGCTAATCTCACTAATGTAAAGTGGTTTATGCACTTTATGATAGTGTTGGAGTATTGAATTATGCATAATTGTGCTATTATAGATAATGCAATTGCACTTTTCATTGGACCCAATCTTGTTATATCATATGTGCGTTGACTTGTACACTGGATACTTATATGGATACTTATATGGATATTTATATGGATACTTGTCTCACCCTTTATTTGTTATCTTATATTAATTCTACAGGCCATATATGAGCAACCATGGTATTATGAACATCCACTGCATTTTTATACATATGGATTCACTGAGTATTTTTATACTCACTCTCTTAGTGGTTTATGTTTTTCAGGACTGCAGTGAGGCTCGAATTCCATTGGCACCTTCTATCCTTGCCTTGGAATTTTACTACTTGTAACAAGTAATATTCCAGTCTTAAAAGTATATGTAAATAATTATACAGTATTAGAGATTCCATGGTACTGTAACTTAAATAGGGACATATGTATGTGTGATTGTGTTCTTATAGTTTTGCATATGTATATTATGCTATAGATGTATATAGCTTGTGATATACAGATATGTGTTGTGTTGATATTGGAGGTTGATATGAGTATTGATAATAAAGTATATTGGAAGTGTTTATTACTTGTTTTTCAGTTGGGCATAGTCATATTTTAGAGGAGATGCTGTAAAAATTTCAACAGCATTATTAAGCTATTTGAGCTGATTAAATGCATTATTTGCCATATCATATAGTTCATTGGGTTCTTCGTGGTACTGGTAGCTAAGGCAACACCCGTACCCTAGGACCATCGCGGCTCCCAAGTTGGATCGTGACATGAGTATAAAATACTCAGTGAATCTAATGTTTATCATCCAATAGAAAATAGTTAGGATAACAATAAATATTAGGTAGATAAACAATAAACAAATAGGTTGCACACCAATTACAAAATAAGGAATTAGATTACAGAAAAGGGATACATAATCAATATACAGGTCAATGAAGCTCATATCATGTAGATAAGACAGATAGTGGGCCATGATCTCATATAACATAAATTAATCTCATATCAATATACATAAGACTGATAAGGTCTTATGGCTAGGACACTTAACCCTTCCCAGCTAGGGTATCACATAAAGTCAGTATGCAACTTGCCGATATTATTTACCTACTATCCTGTTGGTGAGGAGGCTCTGTCAAATCACATTATACCCAATAAAGGCATGGAACAAATCAAAGGATATTGAATAATAGCAGTTGTCTTATCAAATAATTAATAGCTCGTGAATAAATCAAATGAGACTGTAATTAAGCAATGAATAAACAATAAAAGGTATGTAATCAATAGCAATAGGTTTAGCAATTAACATTAGGAACATAAAATGGTCATCAATAGTCAAATGTTTGGCTCAATTGGCTAGCCAATATCGCTGGAGACAATGGCATTCAAATGGTAGGCCTATGGATGAAGCAAATGGTAGGCCTATGGCAAATGAACTAGGCATTTCATCGAACACATGATGTGCAACATTGAATGGAAAATTTGGCTAGGTTATGGTGTAACATTGACATTGCCCATATACTCAAAAATAAGCTCACAATCAAGGCTACACAATAGGCAATAATGATCCAACAATAAACATCAACCAATGAATCAAAATGGCATGTGAAATGAGAAGAAAAACAAAGCAAAATCAATGGAGTGAATAGTACAAAGTGGTTCGGCCAAGATAGGCTTTCGAAGGATGGTTTCTAATCAACATTCCAATATATTAGACATGTTAAATTATGCATATTAAACTTACCTCGCACTTCCAAATAGCTAGCAAAATTGATTTTCCACCAAAATTCTCAAAAGAGGAAAAAATGGAAATCTTTCAAATCTTGATTTTCTACACCAAACCAATCACAAAATATCCATCCATTAGCCTCCAATTAACATATTCTAAGCTAATTAAACAATAACTAACATCAATTTAGAGTTTCAAATTAAACAACTTTGAATTAGGGCTTCTAATTTGGGAATTTCCTACCAAATGCATCAATTGATGTAATTAAACACTAAACCGATTCAATTCATACTCTAACACACCTAAATTATCAATTTAATTAAAGAAATCAACTTGTTACCTTATATTGATATGTGACCCGAAATTCCCCTTCAATGTGTTCTTGAAATTCTTTGAATTTCCAAGTGAATCAAGGTTGGGAAATGGAAGAACAAAGATTAATTTAGTGTTTCCTTTAGGTTTTTCTTAAGAAATGGCTTGAAAAATGGTGGAGATGTGAAGATGGGAGATTCATCCTAGCAAGAGAGAAGGAAGAAGATGAATTAAAATTTTCCTAAGGCATGCTTATATAGTAAGCAAAATTGGCAAATTACATTTTTGTCCTTAAACTATCCAATAATTGGACTTTGACACCACTGTCTTCTGTAATTTATTTTATCTATTCTGTTGAGAATCAAGTTTCAAAGTGTGAACTGAAATGTCTTATTTTTATCACTAGTTTATTATAAAAATAATTTCAGAGCCATTCTGAAACATAGACGGTGGGTTTCCCAAAATACCCCTATAATTCCACTTATTTACAATTTTACCATTATATTAATTTTCCAACATTTTGAATACCTTTCCATACTTTCTTTATATAATTAGCTATAATTAATCTTAATCTCCCATTATCCATAATATTGAGAAAAATTAACTTAAATTAATTACTGTAAAAATTCTTTGAAAGTCCTTAGTTATGTCGGTGTTTTTCGGTTCGATAACTAGTTATACTGTTCAATTATTATAGCATTTTCTAGGGTATTACATTTGCTGCAGGAGATAGAGTTACCAGAGTGGAAATGGGAGCAAGTTACCATGGATTTTGTGGTTGAATTTGTAACACCAAGTCCTAACCGAGCCTAGTATTGTTAAGGACCTTCGAGAAATTTTATTTATTTAATTGGAATTAATTTGATGTGTTTAAATGTGTGATTGATTGTTAATTAATTATTTGGGAAAAATAAAATAATGATAATGAAATAAATAAATAAAATAAAATAGCCAAACTGGGCTACAAAAATAATAGGACTTAATTGCAAATGGAAATAAAAAGTAGGGATTTAATTAGAAATTTATAAGGACCCAATTAGAGTAAAAGAGTTGGAGGGAGGAGTAAATGGCATTTTACTCATCTTGATTCAATGAATCAAGGTATTGGTACATTATAATCCTAAGGATGCATGTGTAGGACTTAAAGAGTGCTTTATGAGCTTGGTTGTATGGGATAGGATGGCTTAAGTCCACTAACTATTAAACTAACCAAAACAATTCTGCATTTTGTTTTTCCCCATCCAAAATCGTGTACACCAAAGGAAAAATAAGAGAACTCCTTCTTCTTCCTTGTGTTGTTTCGGCTATTGTTAAATCTTTAAAGCTTTGGAGATTTCTTTTAAGCCTTGGTAGAAATATTTATCTCATATCCTCCATTTCTTCAAACCAAGTTCCAATTTCATCTTAGTTGTATCATTTGAAGGCTAGGGTTCGGCCAACCTAAAGAATTGTGTAGGTAAGTTCAAATTTATGGTTATTTAATGGTTTATTAGCAATTAAATGTTGAATTGAATGGTTTTATTGAGAAAGTGAGTATCTATTGTGTAATTTCCATTTGGCCGAATTGATTTGGGGGAAAATGCCTTTGATGCTTTAATTGAATAATTGATTGTATAAATGATGTTTAAAGGATTAAATTGATGTGAATTGAATGTTTAATCATGAATTGGATTTCAATTTAGGATTTGGACCATAGACTGAATTGGGAATTAGGTTTTTGGTGTGGAATTTCATAAATAATTCTACAATTGAGTGTTTCAATCTTTAATTGGCATAGTGAATAAACCTTGGAACTTTAAATTGAAAGAAATCATGAGGGGGAAGAAAAGCCCTCTTTGGCCAAATGCTACAATTGGGGAAAAGTGGAAATTTGTTTAGTTTTAGTGAAATTGGTTGTTTAGGTGTGTAATTGGTGAATTGAATTAGTTAATTGTAGGATTAATTAAAGAATTAATTGTTGATTTGGGAAAAACCACCAAAATCGAACATAATTAGGGCAAGCATGGGGAAATTGGTTTGAATTTGTGTAATTAAGCTTAGAATTGTTTAATTGGTGTGTCTAATTGTAGAATTGTGAAGTTGAATTAGAAAAATAGAGCTTGGGTGATTTAGCCCCTTTGGGCCGAATGGTATTGAGCCAAAATTTAGGGTTTATGAGTTAATATATGTGTGCAATTGATAGGTGAATGTGATATGGTTAATTGGTACGTAATTGTAGCATATAGGAAGAGATTGGTGTGTTTGTTATGAATTGGAAATGTGTTTAGGTCTTTATGACCTATAAAGTTTAAAATGCTTTGGCATGAAACCTAGGCTAGAACGTAAGCCCAAACTTGTTTTAATATGTTAATATGTGTATGAATTTATGTATTGTACAAGGAATTTGAGGTTTAAATATTGGTAGCCAAAAATTGGCTTTAGCCAAATGGCCTATATGTGCAAAAAGGGCAAGATTGTCATTTGATAGGAAATGTGACCATTGGTTGTGAATATATGTGAATTTGATATGTATTGAATGTATTTGTGATGAATGAATCCTTATAGAGAGTAAATATATAAATATAGGCAAGCCTCCCGAGGAAGGGACAAGTCGGGCAGTCGCCGCAACTGTTAGGGGGTCAACGGGCTAGCTTGAGGCTTTGTACCTTAGCTACATTTTGGAAGTAAGTTTTTATATATAATTATTGCATTTATACATGATATGGCATAACATATGCATTTGAGTTGATTGGATAATTAAAAACCCTAGTTTTATTTGAAAAGTCAAATTAGCACCTAAAATGACCCGCCAAACTGTCCTAAATTGTCTAAAACTTCTTACAGTTATAACTCAAAGCCTAGAAAGTGTTTTAACCAGATACTTGGTCCAATCCTTTCCCCTATCCCTAATCTTCAAATTGATACGAAATAGTCCATCTAAATGTGTACCTAATATAGAGAACCAGAAACTCCTAAAAAATCCTAAAACGGACCCGTAATTTGACGTGCCAGTTGCATCAGCGAAATTGGGGTCCGTTTCTTAACTTTGGTCAGTATGCCTATTTGATACATGTGATATGAAAATGAGTTATTATATGAAATTGAGCTATATTTGTGAACCTATATCCATTATAAGAGACTTTTGCATATGATAACATAATAGGGCTACTACGACGGGGTAGCGGGATTATTCGTCGACCGTGTGCATACTGGTATCTATTTGACCCTTGATAGAGAGGGGAGTTATATTCTATAGTCATAAGAGCCGATCACTCTTACGTAACTATTGGTTTCGCACTATTGTGCCATTTATTCATTAGTTAGCACAATTGTGCATATTGGACATATTGGCCCTATTTACCTGTTGTATCATATGTAATGTGACTCATACTACATGATATTATCGTTCCCCATATCTTGAACATTTCATATGCCATACTTATAGTTCATTACTCATACCACATATTTTTAGTACTTTTGGTTATATCTTTGGCTATATTGCTACTAACCTTTTCAGGTTTCGATTTAGCCTAAGTGGTATATAATTCTCATGCATTTTTGTATATAATTACTTACTGAGTAATTTATACTCACCCCCATAGTTGTAAATCTTTTCAGGTGCCGGTGAGGTCCGAGTTCTACAGGCTCATCTTTCTTCACCGTGGACATTTGACACATCTATGTAAATATTATGGATTAATCTTTTATTCTAAAAATTTGTCTAGTTGCTCCATGGTACTGTAATCTAAAGTATGAGTAATTAGATTTGGCATGTATATAATTTATTTATGTGTGGATATTGGTTTAGTTGCCTATTTTGGATATTATAACATGTATGATATGATAACGGTTATGATGTGAATTGAGAAGTATGAATGAATTGATGTAGTAGAGATGAAGTTAAGTTAGGCAATGATATTGGAAGTGCTTAATTGATAAATTGGTAAATTGGCACGTTGAAAATACAGAGGAAACTCTGCCGGATTTTTGGCAGGACATTGGCATAATGTGTATGTATGAGAATTGGCGTGAGAAATATTATAGTGTAACATGAATGTACTAGGATGATATATGAGCTTTTAGAGTGACTAAAGTTATGAGTATTAGATAAGTTGTATTAGGGGTTCATCATGGTACTGGTAGCCTCGAGCGGATCCCGTACCCTTGGATCGTCGCGGATCCCTGGTTTGGGTCGTGGCAAAGGTTGTATCAAAGCCATAGGTTTTGATTGGTTTATATTATAAGCATGCTATTTATGCATAACCCTTATATCATGGAGCATATGTATTTGTATATCGTCAAAGTACAGTCATCGTCATTGTTTATATTCTGCGTACAAATATGAAATTACTCTTTCTGATTTGATTTTGTGTTTTCTTATAGTGTGTGAGGATGTCTTAGCACGCTACAGGATAGGATTTTCCCGCGATTGAGAGGGACCATAGAGAGTTGAGTGGTGAGGCAGAAGTTGCCTCTAATGCCTCATTGCAAGCGACTGAATCATCTAGGAGTCGTAGGCGCACTAAATCTTTTATGGCAGGGGATGCACCCTGGAGGCAAGAGATGCAGGAGTTTAGGAGGGAAATGTTGCAGATATTACAGACTCATTTGGCAGCACAGCTTGCACCAGTGCAACAGCCTCCCCCACCACCCATTAAGCCTGAAATATGGCCTGAGGCACCCCCAGTGCCAGTTGATCATGTGAGACAGAGATCGCCGAATTATACCCGAAGGTGGGGTGACTATGTCAGAATTTAGGAGGTTTTAGTTGCCCACATATGCGGGGGAATATGGTATGGATCCTAGTGATTTTATAGAGGAGGTGGATAAGGTTGTTAGGAAGCTACCCTATTCTGATGCCAGAATAAAAGAGCTGATAGGGTTATTGTTGCAAAAGGATGCTTCTACTTGGTTTGATGATCATATAAATGAGAAATATCCATAGTGATGACCCGATGACTTGGGCTGAGTTTAAATAGTGGTTGATGGATGAGTTCTTGACCGAAGGGCTTAGATCAGGGAATATTGTTAAATTTGAGCAATTGAGTTAGGGCAATCTTACTGTTCCCGAGTATGCCAGAGAGTTTAGGCGACTAAGTATGCAAGGAGGATAGCCCCGACTGAGGCAGACTTGATTGACAGATTTAGGAAAGGGTTGCATACTTCGTTGTTTAATGCCCTCCTAGCTATGGAATTTACCTCTCTAGGTAAGGTTATTGATAAAGCTACCTAGATGGAAGCTAAGTATAGAGAAGAGAGATCAGTGAAAGATCAGAGGAAGAGGGGTAGAGGTGGTGAGTTTCGGAGGCTTGGGGAAGGATCTTCACAGCAACAGTTAGTTCAATTACCTCCCAGGTCAAGACATTTAGTTTCATCTTAGAGATAGGGGAGACCTTAATATAGAGAGTAGGGAGGGAGATTTGCTGCTCCTGTTTATTCTTAGGGCTCTAGTAGGCCCCGACAGATGACCTCAGAACCACCTTTTTGTAGACATTGTGAAAGGAGGCACATTGGGGAGTGCCGGATGGGATCAGGGGCATGTCTTCGGTGTGGACAGTTTGGCCACTTCTATAGAGATTGTCCTATATGGACTCCGCAGCCAGCAGGTAGTACAAGATCTCAGCTGACAGTTTAGATGGGCAGAGGGGGACCCAGTAGGGGTAGGCCATCAGGTGCATGTCAGGCATCAGGCCAGTCAGTTGCCGACAGGGGTCAGGGGAGAATCTTTACTATTACCCCACAGCAAGCCTAGAGTTCTCATGACACAGTTATTGGTATCGTTTCTATTCAGATTGATATTGCTTATATGTTATTTGATTCGGGTGCCACGCACTCATTTGTTTCACCTGTATATGCTGGGAGATTGGGGATTGTTAGGAAACCATTACCGATGCCATTGGATGTTGCGACACCTGTAGGGGCAAATGTCATTGTGGGTTTTCGATATGAGCATTGTGCTGTGACTATATGTGATCATGTGTTATATGCTGATTTGATTGAATTGCCTATGCTTGAGTTTGATGTCATTTTAGGCATGGATTGGTTGACGGCCCATAAAGCTGTGATTGATTGTTTAATGAAGCGTATAGATTTCAGGCTTGGTGATCGGGAGACCTTTAGCTTTCAGGGAGAAATAAATAGATGCGTATTGGGTTTGATATCCGTGATTGAGGCAAGTTGATTGATTCGAATGGGATGTGAGGCATATTTGGCTGCAGTAGTTGATTCTACTAAAGCACCCGTTGCATTGGATGATATTCCTATTGTAAAGGAATTTTCGAATGTGTTTCCAGATGATCTACTAGGGTTATCCCCTGAAAGGGAGATAGAATTTGACATTAATGTTTACCCAGGTACTGATCCTGTTTCTATTGCTTCATATCATATGGCTCCACCTGAATTGAAGGAGCTAAAAGTGCAGTTGCAGGAACTCCTTGAAAAGGGGTTTATTCGCCCTAGAAGTTCACCCTGGGGAGCTCCAGTTTTATTTGTTAAGAAGAAGGATGGGTCACTTTGAATGTGTATCGATTATAGATAGTTAAACAAAGTGACCATAAAGAACAAATACCCGTTACCCAGGATTGATGATCTCTTTGATCAATTGCAGGGAGCTTGCTACTTTTCAAAAATTGATTTGAGATCAGGGTATTACCAGTTGCGGATTAAAGCGAAACATATTCGGAAAACTGCTTTTAGAACCCAATATGTCCATTATGAGTTCTTGGTGCTGCCATTTGGGTTAACAAATGCTCTTATGGTTTTCATGGATTTGATGAATCGGGTATTCTGACCCTATCTTGATCGGTTCATCATTGTTTTTATTGATGATATATTGGTGTACACAAAAAATTGAGAAGAGCATGAGGAGCACCTCAGAATCACATTGCAGGCTTTGAAGGAGAATCAGCTTTATGTAAAGCTGTCACGACCCAACTTAGGAGCCATGACGGTCCTAGGGTATGGGTGATGCTTATGCTACCAGTACCATGAAGAACCCAAATGACTATACTATATGGCATGTAATACAATAACAAGCTCAATATAGATGGACAATTTCATAAAAATTTGGGCAGCATCTCCTTTGTATAAAGAGTATGCCCAGCTGAAAAA
>CANXYC010663056.1:0-15654 GCA_948193065.1 Aleurites moluccanus | reverse complement strand
GAAGGGAGCTTAGTTTGGGTGTTTTGGTTTGTAAGGTGAGTAACTATATATTACTTCATTTGTAATTGTTCCCAATTCTAATTATTGAAACCACCTTGTAAGTTAATAAATATTGACCAAAGCACATTGTTTCTCTTGCTTGAATTTTGTTTTCATTCAAGCTTGTTTTCATCGGAATTATCATTATATATAATTGAATAATCTATTGAATTCCATATTTCTTGAATAGCCAAATGTGGATATATATATGATATCGAATTGTTAACCTATTATAGTAAAACGGATGTGTAATTTCACTTTGCTTTTAAAGGCATCCTTGGTATTAATTAATTCATATTATAGCCATTGGAATGACTTGACTTATTATCTTTTATCGAAAACCTAATTGATATTTTCATATAATTACCTAATTATTGTTACATAATTGATATAAGCATTGTTAATGTTATTGATAAATGCATAATGGACCTTAGGTCATTATGTAATGAACCTTATTAATGTATAGTATGTACATGACAGATATCCCTCTCGATAGGGCTATGATAATACATCGAGACTTTGTTCACATTGTACTTTTTGACTAACCCTAGCTAGAGGGGAGTAAGGCTCTAACCATGCGGTCCGATCAACCATATGACTACTATGTAGGTATGCTACCAAGATGTAGCCTCTGCTAAGTTTTTTGGTATATTGATTATCTGTCAACATAATGAAATACATTGGTATTCTCCTTATTATTAAATTGTATAGCATTTGTTATAACCAATTGTTGATAACCAATTCATTGATATATCTTTAAATTTCATTTGACAATGTTCTTTACAATGGCTATGATTCCTCCTATTAATATTTGATATTCATTAATGTATATATGTATATTGAACCATTATCTTTCTTGTATATAGCATTGAATAGCTAGCTACAAGTGTGGTGATATGTTGTTACTCACTGAGATATTCGTATCTGACTTTCGTGGATTTATATTTTTCAGGAGCAAGGTAGATAGAGGCGATTTCACTTCTTCCCTCTTCCTCTGGAGTGGAATTTTCTATATCTACGTAAAGACTCTTTATTTTGTATTTATGGATTCTTCTTTAGTAGTTCCATGGTTTTGTAATGAAGGATTTAGTAAGATAATATAAAAGAATGAAGTTGTGTAAATGAGATGTAAAATATTAAATTTGGGAAAAGGGTATTAAATGTGATATGTATGTTGTAGTATGAGATGAATAAGGGAATAGAAGTGTTGATTGTGCAAGTTGTGTTATTGTGAATATGAAGGGAGGGACTTGAATCCTGGGATATATTGTAGAAGTAGGGAAGTTATGGCGAATTTTCTATAGAAATACAGAATAGGGTTCTACGGGTTTAGGTGGTCTTATGCCTTCCCCATACCCTAGAATCGTCACATTTCCTAAAATTGGGATGTGACACATGTAGTGCCCAAAATTGTCTAAATTTTGTGTTGGGGTCTTGTATGTCTAATTTCACTAGGAAAAAGAATTATAATAATTGGATAAGGGAAACTCAATATATGACCAAATTAGTCAAGGCTGCTAGAGATAAATATTTAGAGGAAACCATAAAATTTAGAAGATTTTAAGAATTTTTTTTATCAAGTTTATTTAATACAATTTTATGATAAGTAGGACTCTAAATTGAATCTATATTAGTTATAGCTTCCAAGAACAAGGGATAAAAAAAGGATGATGGGGAACAATTTGATCACCATTTTGCTTGTTCTATATAAAGAAGTTTATATTGATTTTTGCTTTTAAAGGTGAGTAACATATATACTGTTAGTCCCTTGGCAACCATAAGGGGGCTGAATTGGTTGTCTTTTTAAAAATAATGACTAATTAAAAATCTGATGAAGGAAGAGAAGAAGAAAATCAACACAAAGATTTATAGTGGTTCTGCCAAAACAAGCCTACGTCCACTCCTCAAGATCACACTTGAGTTCTTTAATACCTTTGATCCATTTACAGATTCAAGATCAAACCTAAGTGTTTTGGTTCACACTCAAAATTTTTACAATGTATTTTTCTCAAACTAGGCTCACACATAACCCAAAAGACTTATAAGAGTTGAGAAGAAAGAATTCCCCTATTTAACCAAACTATCTTATAATCAATAATTTTCAACAACTTTGAGGATTTACAATAAATGCAAATACATACTGATTTTGCACAATAAATATGAATGATTTTACAATAAATGACTTTTGAACTTCTTTTAGGTTGTTAACTATTGCATTTAATACAAATCAAGTCATATTTATAGGCTTAGGGGGGAAAAAGAGTCGTTTAGACTTCTTTTCCCATAATAAATGCACCTGAAATTTCGCTCCAACGACTAGTTTACAGGTGAGTCGCGCCTACGTCTCTCATCTGGCTCGATAAAGAGTAAATTTGAATTTTATTAAGTCGCGCTTGTGACTTGGATTTGAAGCACCCGCGACCAATGCATCATTGAGCATGTGAAGCTTCCATTAATTTTGAATTTGGTTGAATTAAATTTCACGCCCGTGACTGGTCTTGTCATTCCTGCGATTATATTTAGTCGCACCCGTGACTAAATGATTTGCCCCTGCGACTAGAGGGACATTGTTCATCTGAAACTTCTGGATGTTTTGAGATATTCTAAATTTAATTTTGCTCTCGCAAATAAATTTGTCACTCCCGTGACTTCACCTAGTCTCACCATTGACTTTTATGTGTCACGCCCGCTACTGGAGAGACACTGTTCATCTTAAGGCTACTGGATGTTTTTAGAAATTCTAAAATTAATTTCGTGCCCGTGATTGGAATGTGTCACACCTACGACCTGAAGCTTTTCAAGGCTGCGACTGACTTTGTCACACCTGTGATCAATATTGTTCCTAGAGTCAGACCTCCGACAATAAGTGGTCACGCCTGCGACACATTAGCATCCTGCAATACTTTAGAGAAATACTTAGAAAATCTTGCACATAATCAAACAAACACATTAATCTATTAATTTGGTGTTTGTAACCATCAAAATAGATATGATGAAGACACTAAGATCTAACAATCTCCCCCTTTTTGATGGTGACAAACAACCAATAATTAAAAACAATATGTGATTATGTGTTTTAACAAACTCCCCCTCAATTTTTGCTTCTTTCAGTTGATTAGACACATAGTTTCTCCCCCTTTGTTTGATACCAGTCAAAAAGCAAAGATACATATAGGGTAAGAGAGGGAAATAATAAGCAAAATATAGTAATCTTTAATGACTTTGAAAAACATTACAAGTATTAGCTATAACAAATAGAAAATAAACAAAAACTCCTAAAAGAAAAAACTACGAAGGAGGAACGTCTGTCACAGGATCTAAAGAATTGTCAATTGCAGCGACTCCAATGGCTACAATGATGGAGAAGACGTTATCAGCAGGTGCCTTGCCTTTGTCCAAAGGCTGAGAAGGGGCAACATCTATTAGAGTTTACAGAGTATCCTTTGTTTGCAACTCATCTGACCCATTCTCACTAGACTTGGCATCAGCAGTGTCTGAAGCGGATGGAGAAAAAGCCTCATGATTCTCCATTTCTGCAAGAAACTCTCACTGTTGGCGGCGTAAGCGTTGAATGGTAGCTTTGATGAAAGTCTTTACTTCAGTCTCAACAGAGGAGACTCTATCATCCAATTTATGTATTCTCTCCATAATTTCATTTTGTCGTTGCTCCATTGCATCGAAGCAAGCCGTCAAGAATTCCATAAGCGAAGGAGAAGTTGTTGTGTCCACAGAAGGAGTAGGGGGTGCAGGCTGATGAAGAGTTATAGTGTCAACGGAAGGAGCAGGAACGTCTTCCTATTGCTCAAAAGTGGTTGCCTCATCCTCACCAACAGCAGGAATTGATTTGAGAGCAAAAGATCTATCTGCTTTCTTTTCAATGGTCCCATGTGCTACAAAGTGATAACTCTAAGAAATTTATTTTTTGGAAGGTTGTGAACCATAAGTCTAAAGGTAGTGTTGTCTGGAACAAATTTGGGGTTTTCACATATTGCATAAGCTATATGTGTCACCAAGTGACCACAGACAATGTCTCCCGATTTCTTCCGAGCAATGTTGCTAAAATGATCCACCAACCATCTAGCAGAGGCAATAGGATGACCTCTCTCGATGCACTAAAGAAAAAATAACTCAGTCTTCAGGAATGCACTGTAACTAGTGCCTCTACTATTGATAGTATAGGTGATAATCCTGTGAACCACCTTGAGAATAGGGTCTCTAATACTTGTAGATTTAGAGAGTCTGGGGTTAAAAAGTTGAGAAGACCCTGTGATTTCCTTCCAAAACTCATTCATGTTTTCTTCAAACTCATTAGAAAAACCTATTGCCCCAATTTCAAAAAACCCAAAGAGCTGACTGGTTTGCCAAAGGGAAATAGTATAAGGTTTACCTAAGAGCTTGAAGCTCATGTTTCCATAGGTGGATCCCCTTGATACATCAAGACTAAAAGTAGAGAAGAATTTTGTCACGACCCATTGCCGGATCATGATGGTCCTAGGATGCGGGAGATGCCAATGGCAACGGGCACCCGTAGAACCCAGTATCACATGCATAATCTATAACCATCAATTAATTATTCATTTTACTTAATTACCATTCATTCTGTCATTCTGCAATTCTTTTTGTAAACTAGTGCAGTTGGCTATAATAATCATCATCACATATCATATTAACATCATATACCATAAAACATCATATATACACATGTTCATATCCTAACTAACCCATACATACCTCATGGAGCAGCTAGAACGTGAACACCAAAATACAAAATATATAATATTTACATGAAATGATAGAAAGCATAAATCCTTGGATGTCTGAAGATGGGATTCTGTAATTTAATCCTCTCCTGAAATGGTTAAACAAAGAAAATGGTGAGTATATAAGATACTCAGTGAATCTATATGCATCGCAAATCACATAAGATAGGTCTATGATACATAATAATAAAGAAGCAATGGAAACAATATCAATCATGATGGATTACAAAGTCAATATCAGAAACGGACAGGAATATCAATGGTTATATCAATGGCATGGAATCATATGGTAAGACAGATATAGGGCCCTGAAATACGTAGACTATGTGTAATCACACATTCGATCTCATATCAAGTAACCATAAGACTGATCAGGTCTTATGGCCAAGACCAATAACCTTTCCCAACTAGGGCATCAATATCAATGTGCATATTGTCGTCAGTATGTACCCACTACTCTGTCGGAGTGGCAGCTCTGTCAAACCACATTTAGGTTACTACAAGTGAACATCATATCAATAGACACCATTATAAAACAATGGTATCATCAATAACAATAAGCTCAATATCTTTTAACTCAAATAGCAATGGAACCAATGACGTTGCAATATACGATATACAATCAATGATAAGTAGTATGGTAAACAACAAAGGTATGGAAGAAAGGTTGGTTCGACAAAGGAAATCGGTAGGCCAATTGGCATGCCAATGTCGCTGGCGACGATGGCATTCAAATAGTAGGCCTATGGAAAACAAAGCAATAGGCCAAGGCAAAAACAACTAGGCATTTTGTCAAACACATAGTGGGCACAAAAAGGCAAGCCATTAGGTTAGGGTTTGGTGCAAATTCGACATGCCCAATTCAACCAACAAGTTCACATTGTCAATAACATAATAGGCATCAATTATACAATATTAAACAACATTAAAGGCATCAAATTGGCTAAGGAATTCAAAGGAAAGACCAAAGAAAATCAAGGCAATGAATAGTGCATGTTGGTTCGGCCAAGATGGGGTTCACCAAAATGAATTCCAATCAACATTTCAATGCTTAGGACATGTAATTTGATGCATATAGAACTCACCTAAGGCTTCCAATTGCCTTGAAAATTTGATTTCCACCACAAATCTTCAAAGAAGGCAAAAACCACAACTTTGACAATTCTTATTTTCTACACCAAAACAACCATCAATTAGTTATCTAATGGCCTCTAATTAACATATTCTAAGATCAATTAATACAACCTAACACTAATTAACATAGCTCATTCATACAACTTCAATTAGGTTAAGCAATTTAGGGTTTTCTATCCAAATGCATCAATTGATGCAATCTAACCTAAAACCCATTCAATTCAACTTCTAAATCATCTAAATGAACTATAAAAACAAACAAATCAATTGGTTACCTCAAGGTGATGATCTAGCTGAAATCTTCAAGCAATTATTCCTTGAATTTCTTTAGCTTTCCAAGCAAATTAATGGTGGGGGAATGGAAGAACAAAGCTTGTAGTTAGGTTTTCTATGAATTTTCTTAAGAAATTTGGTGAGAAAATTGAAGAAGAAATGGAGGAAGAGAAGGGATGGGTGGTTCAGTCAAATGGGAGGAAGAAGAAGAAGATGGCAAATAATTTCTAAGTGTTGCTTTTATATAAAAATCATAATGGCTAATTATATTTTGGTCCTCAAACTTCCAAGTAATTATACTTTGACCCCAACTTCTTCTGTAATTTATTCTGACAATTCTGTCAGGATTTAGATTTCAAAGTGGGGAATCAAAAGGCTTATTTTAATTTATACTTATTTATAAAAATTATTTCAGATTCATTCTGAAACCCAAACAGACCCATTTCCACTATTCACCTCGAAGTTTCATTTATTTACGGTTTTGCCATTGATTACTTTTTCAGTGTTCCTAAATGTTTTTCACTTCTTTCTTTTTACCAAAATTACACATGCATTTATGTGATCTTTTAACCCCTGGTCATAATCAGAAATTTATCTGTTGACCGGATTGCTAATTTCTCGGCAGTGTTCTCGACACCGCCGATTTCCAAAAAAGTAATTTGTTCGCTTTCTAACTGTATCTCTAAACTTATTTTCCATCATTTCAATGCTTTTGAATCACATACTGAGAATTAATTCATGCATATA
This sequence comes from Aleurites moluccanus, assembly GCA_948193065.1. NCBI lineage: Eukaryota > Viridiplantae > Streptophyta > Magnoliopsida > Malpighiales > Euphorbiaceae > Aleurites > Aleurites moluccanus. The sequence goes on along the minus strand of CANXYC010663056.1, from coordinate 8,701 downwards.
AGTTATGAATTTATAGGGTATTACATTCTACCTCCCTTAAAATAAATTCTTCCTTGAATTTAAATAAAATGCATACCTCATTGCTGGAACAGGAATGGATATCTGCCTCTCATCTCCTGCTCGCTCTCCTAAGTGCACTCCTCCATTGGCTGGTTTCTCCAGAGCACTTTTACCATAGGGATCTCCTTATTTTGCAGCTGCCTGACTTGTGGATCAACTATCTCCACTGGAAGCTCTTCATATGACAAGTCTTCATTGAGTCCCACATCTTGTACCTCCAATATGTGTGATGGATCAGACACATATTTTCGCAACATCGATATGTGGAAAATAGGATGTACGTGGCTCATGTTAGGTGGAAGAGCCAATCTATTGGTCACGTTACCTATCTTCTCAAGAATCTTTAATGGACTTATAAACCTTAGTGATAGCTTTCCCTTCTTCCCAAATCTTATACTGCCTCTCATCGGTGAGATCTTAAGGAAAACATAATCACCAACTGCAAATTGTACATCTTTCCTCTCCGGATCGGCATAGCTCTTCTGCCTATTGAAAGCAGTCTTCATCCGATCTCTAATCATAAGCACTTTTTCCATGGTTTCTCTGAGCAACTCTTGCCCCTCCAGCTGCTTTTCTCCTGTCTCCACCCAACACACTGGAGATCTGTACTTCCTACCATTTAGTGCTTCAAATGGAGCCATACCAATAGAAGAGTGGTAACTGTTGTTATAAGAAAACTCTATCAATGGCAGATATTGATCCCAGTTACCTTTGAAATCCAGAACACATAACCGAAGCGTATCTTCCAAAGTCTGGATTATCCTCTCCGACTGTCCATCAGTCTGCGGATGGAAAGCAGTGCTGAACAGTAACTAAGTACCCATAGCCTCCTGGAATTTCTGCCAAAACCGAGAAGTGAACTATGTACCTCTATCTGAGATAATTATCAAAAGAACTCCACGAAGTCGCATAATCTTATCCACATACAACTATGCATACTGAGCTGTCATATAACTGGTCTTAACCTCCAGAAAATGAGCAGATTTCGTCAACCGATCTACAATCACCCATATAGAGTCATAACCCCCGGTAGTCCTCAGTAGACCCACTATAAAATCCAAAGTAACCTGCTCCTATTTCCACTCTGGCAACTTAATCTCCTGAAGCAACCCTGATGGCTTCTGATGCTCAAACTTAACTTGCTGACAGGCTAAGCATTTGGAGACAAACCGTGCTACATCTCCCTTCATACCAGGCCACCATTATACATCCCTCAGTTCATGGTACATCTTGGGAATCCCTGGATGTATACTATATGCTGAATAGTGAGCCTCTCTCATAATCCAATCCTGTAGCCCATCCATATTAGGCACACATATCCACTTCCCACACTTCAGTGCACCATCCTCCACTGTAAACTCTACCATTTTATCATTTTACACATCTCCTTTAAGCTTCAGTAGATACGGATCCCTATCCTGAGCCACTTTAATATCATCATGCAACAGTGACTTTACCCGAAATTGGGCTATCAGAGCCTGGTTACAATCCTGGGATCCCAAATACAACTCCACTCTTATATTTGCTAAATCCCTTATCTCTCGAATTAAGGGTCTCCTGCCAACCATAATATGAGCTAAACTACCCATGGACTTTCTTCTCAGTGCATCAGCCACTACATTGGCTTTACCCGGGTGATAAAGGATCTCACAATCATAATCCTTAAGTAACTCTGCCCATCTGCGCTGCCGAAGATTCAGATCCTTCTATTGAAATATATATTGTAAACTCTTATAATCAGTATATATCTCACATTTTGACCCATACAGATAGTGCATCCAAATCTTCAATGCAAATATCACAGCTACCATCTCCAGATCATGTGTCGGATAATTTGCTTTATGCTTCTTTAACTGACGAGAAGCATAAGCAATCACTCTCCTGTTCTACATCAGTACACACCCCAATTCAATCTGAGAAGCATCACAATACACAGTAAATTTCTCCCCCCCCTGATGGCAATGCTAACACTAGAGCACTGGTGAGGCAAGACTTCAAAGTCTAAAAACTGCGCTCACACTCATCAGTCCACAGATAACGCTCCTATTTCTGCATCAGCCTAGTCAACATAGTTGCAATCCTGGAGAAATCTTTCACAAACCTCCTGTAATACCCTGCCATACCCAGAAAACTGCAAACCTCAGAAACACTAGTAGGCTGAGGCCAATTCGCCACTACTTAAATCTTCTGAGGATCCACCTTAATACCATCCTTGCATATCACATGCCCAAGGAAACACACCTCGGTTTGCCATAACTGACATTTAGATAACTTAGCATACAACTGATGCTCCCGAAGTGTCTGCAATACAATCCTCATATGCTCCACATGCTCCTCCTCACTCCTGGAGTAGATATGAATGTCATTAATGAATATAATGACAAACTTATCCAAAAATGACCTGAACACCCTGTTCATCAGATCCATAAAAGCAGTCGGTGCATTGGTTAACCCGAATGGCAACACCAAGAACTCATAATGCCCATATCGAGTTCTGAAAGCAGTCTTAGGTACATCACCCTTCCTAATCTTCAACTAGTGATACCCAGACCTCAAATCAATCTTCAAAAAATGGCTGGCACCCTGCAGCTGATCAAACAAGTCATTTATCTGTGGCAATGGATACTTGTTCTTCATTGTCACATTGTTCAGCTGCCTATAGTCTATACACATCCTTAAAGAATCATCCTTCTTCTTTACAAACAATACCGGTGCATTCCAAGGAGAACTACTCGTTCTGATAAACCCTCTATCCAATAGCTCTTATAACTACACCTTCAATTCCTTCAATTCAGTTGGTATCGTTCTGTATGGAGGAATGGATATAGGATTAGTACCTGCATGCACCTTAATCTCAAACTCAATCTCCCTATCTGGGGGCAATCTTGGCAACTCCTCAGGAAACACATTAGGAAACTCCTGAACTACTGATATCTGATCAAGATCTACAGAAGACTTTTGTACATCTATCACATGAGCCAAATAGGCTGAACAACCTTTTCCAATCATCCTCCTAGCCTGGATAGCAAAAACCAAATTAACCCTAAACTCCCATATATCACCCTAAAACTCAAACTCTGGCTGCCCCTCAGGCTAAAACCTGACCTTCTTCTGATAATAATCAATAACTTCCCGATGTCTCGTAAGCCAATCCATACCCAAAATCACATCTAACTCTAACACTGGCAGTTTAATCAAATTGGCACACAATATGTTATCATCAATTTCAATCACACAGTCAGGATAGAAATAATCCATATCAACACTCTCATCCATCGGGGTAGCAATCACTAAAGGCACATCTAACAATTTCCTTTCCTTATTCAATTTAGGTGCAAAGTGCGGTGACATAAAGGAATAAGTAGCACCAGAATCAAATAAGGCATCAGTAATCTCATTCTGAATCAGAATAGTACTTGTGACCACATTATATGATATCTGTGCCTCCTGGGTATTAACTGTAAATACTCTGCCCTGACCCTTACTCATTGGCGCCTGACTACTGCTGGGAGCCTGTCCTCTTCTACCTCTGCCTCTACCTGAAGCCTCTCTGCCTATATTCTGACTCATCTATACCATTGGCTAAGAAACCATAGCGGATGGCTGTTGCGCCCCTTATAATGGACATCTGCTAATAAAGTGACCATACCGCCCGCATTTTAAACAGGCACCTGACTATAACCGGCACTCCCCTCCATACCTCCGTCCATAGAACCCATAAATAGGCACACTAGGCATCTGTGCTGCTGATCTAAAGGAAACCTGTGAATAAGCAGGTACAGACCGTACCAATGGTGGTCCCCTACTATGAACCCTCCTTCTCTGACTACTAGATGAAGGTCGTTGATCAAATCATGGAATTGGCTCTGCCTGCCTAGGTTGGGAGCTGCTCTCCCCCTCCTAACCTAAGATCCTGGACCTCATTTCTTCTTCTAGTCCCTCTTTTCCCTCTCTATCTTGTACTTCACTTCCGTCTATGTAGCCTTATCCATAATTATCGTCAGAGAAGTGAATTATGTAGCCAATAATGCATTATGAAATGCAGCATGTAGACCCCTCTTAAACCTGCTTATCAGATCAACCTCAGTAGGAACAATATGAGTAGCATACCTACTCAGCCTGATGAACTCCTCGGCATAATCCTCAACTGATCTATCTCCTTGCTCCAACTGCTCAAACTGGATCAAGTTATGGGTCTTCACCCCCTCAATAATAAACTCATCTATCAAACCCTGCTAAAACTCAACCCATGAGGTTGGATGCTCACCATATAGCGTGGACTCCATCCTCCTCAAAAACCAAGTCCAAGCCTTTCTTTTCAGTAACAATCCCACCAGCTCTATTGCTCTAAGCTCATAACAAGATAGTCTCTTAACTACCTTCTCAAACTCCTCTAAGAAATCCACTGGATCACTACCCCTGTCGCCCCTGAACTCTGGCAAGTTTAGCTTCAGAAAGCTAAACATAGATACACCACCCTCCTTAATAACTCTACAGCCTCCCTGTACAGCAGGCTCCATAGGAACCCTTACTGGCTGCATAGGAGCCGATGCAACCGGTACTATCTCTGGTGCCACTGGTGGGGGCACTACTACTGGAACTGGTGGTAGCGGTACTTTCTAATGTTCCCGCCTCAAATCTGCTAAATCTCTACATAACTACGTCAATCCCTACATCATCTCAACTCTCCAGGGATCATCGCCCCTCTCTGTATCCTCTGTAGTCCATCGAGATCTGGACGAACCCTCTGAAACTGAGAACTCCCTGACCAAAGACTTATTGGAGGCTACCTCCGCCTCCTTGGTATCTTTGTCCCTATCATCGAACATCTCTGTAATTTATCGAGAAAATAGGAAACGCACTCAGTATATCACAGAAACGCAGAATACTAACACATAACAGATGATAGTAGCAAAAGATGACAAAGGAAATCCTATGCTTTATGGTTTACTTAATTCTACCCCATTCTGTACTTAGTCACTATTCCTCTGTAATTCATGCACTATTCAGTTGTAACCTAGAGCTCTGATGTCTGTAAACTATAGCTCTGATACCACCTTTGTCACGACCCATTTTCAGATCGCGACGGTCCTAGGATGCGGGAGATACCAATGGCGACCGGCACCCGTAGAACCCAGTATCACATGCATAATCTATAACCATCAATTAATTATTCATTTTACTTAATTACCATTCATTCTGTCATTCTGTAATTCGCTCTATAAAATAGAGCAGTTGGCTGTAATAATCATCATTGCATATCATATTAACATCATATACCATAAAACATCATATATATACATGTTCATATCCTAACTAACCCATACATACCCCATGGAGCAGCTAGAACATGAACACCAAAATACAAAATATATAATATTTACATTAAATGATAGAAAGCATAAATCGTCGGATGTCTAAAGATGGGATTCTGCAATCTACTCCTCTCCTAAAATGGTTAAACAAAGAAAAGGGTGAGTATATAAGATACTCAATGAATCTATATGCATCGCAAATCACATAAGATGGGTCTATGATACATAATAATAAAGAAGCAATGGAAACAATATCAATCATGATGGGTTACAAAGTCAATATCAAAAACGGACAGGAATATCAATGGTTATATCAATGGCATGGAATCATATGGTAAGACAGATATAGGGCCCTAAAACACGTAGACTATGTGTAATCACACAGTCGATCTCATATCAAGTAAGCATAATACTGATCAGGTCTTATTGCCAAGACCAATAATCCTTCCCAGCTAGGGCATCAATATCAATGTGCACATTGCCGATAGTATGTACCCACTACCCTGTCGAAGCAGCAACTCTGTCAAACCATATTTAGGTTAATACAAGTGAACATCATATCAATAGACACCATTATACAACAATGGTATCATCAATAACAATAAGCTCAATATCTTTCAACTCAAATAGCAATGGAACCAATGACGTTGCAATATACGATATATAATCAATGATAAGTAGTATGGTAAACGACAAAGGTATGTAATAAAGGTTAGTTAGACAACGAAAATCGGTAGGCCAATTGGCATGTCAATGTCGCTGGCAATGATGGCATTCAAATGATAGGCCTATGGAAAACAAAGCAATAGGCCAAGACAAAAACAACTAGGCATTTTGTCAAACAATTGGTGGGCACAAAAGGGCAAGACATTAGGTTAGGGTTTGGTACAAATTTGGCATGCCCAATTCAATCAACAATAAGTTCACATTGTCAACAACACAGTAGGCATCAATTATACAATATTAAACAACATTAAAGGCATCAAATTGGCTAAGGAATTCAAAGGAAAAACCAAAGAAAATCAAGGCAATGAATAGTGCATGTTGGTTCGGCCAAGATGGGGTTCACCAAAATTAATTCCAATCAACATTTCAATGCTTAAGACATGTAATTTGATGCATATAGAACTCACCTAAGGCTTCCAATTGCCTTGAAAATTTGATTTCCACCACAAATCTTCAAAGAAGGCAAAATGCACAACTTTGACAATTCTTATTTTCTACACCAAAACAACCATCAATTAGTTATCTAATCGCCTCCAATTAACATATTCTAAGATCAATTAACATAACCTAACACTAATTAACATAGCTCATTCATACAACTTCAATTAGGTTAAGCAATTTAGGATTTTCTATCCAAATGCATCAATTGATGCAATCTAACCTAAAACTCATTCAATTCAACTTCTAAATCATCTAAATGAACCATAAAAAAAAAACAAATCAATTGGTTACCTTAAGGTGATGATCTAGTCGAAATCTTCAAGCAATTATTCCTTGAATTTCTTTAGCTTTCCAAACAAATTAATGGTGGGAAATGGAAGAACAAAATTTGTAGTTAGGTTTTCTATGAATTTTCTTAAGAAATTTGGTGAGAAAATTAAAAAAAAAAATGGAGGAAGAGAAGGGATGGGTGGTTCGTCCAAATGGGAGGAAGAAGAAGAAGATGGCAAATAATTTCTAAGTGTTGCTTTTATATAAAAATCATAATGGCTAATTACATTTTGGTCCTCAAACTTCCAAGTAATTATACTTTGATCCCAACTTCTTCTGTAATTTATTCTGACAATTCTGTCAGGATTTAAATTTCAAAGTGTGGAATCAAAAGGCTTATTTTAATTTATACTTCTTTATAAAAATAGTTTCAAAGTCATTCTGAAAACTGGACAGACTCATTCCACTATTCACCTCGAAGTTTCATTTATTTACGGTTTTGCCATTGGTTACTTTTTCAGTGTTCCTAAATGATTTTCACTTCTTTCTTTTTACCAAAATTACACTTGCATTTTGTCACATCCCACTCTATAGGGCTGTGACGGTCCTAGGGCACGGGAATAATTACACAACCAGTACCACGAAGAACCTAAGTTACATGCTATTATTTCACTTAATCATTTTTATGACATTTTTTTTTAAAAACATTTGAGTTTTGCAGAAAATCAGACAGAGTCTCCTCTGTAATGTTAACATTACCCAAATAGAAAAAACATAACAAAACACTTCTAAAGTCAATATCAAATTCCCAAGTCAACCTCCAATGCACAACTCACTTCAGTTCCTACTTATGCCAACTCGTAATACACAATCTGTATCAACTCATATAATGATTTAATACATCACAGATCATATAACAGTTCCCTGTAATATCATTCTTACATATGTCAATACCATATGAGCTTACCATAGCAGCTGCACCCCCTATTGCAATATATACATTCATATACATATATCATAACATACAATCACATCATAACATATAATTATATATTTACATGTCCACAAGTCATACTCAAATGTATATACAACTAATATCATGGAGTATTCTATACTACTCTAGGAAAAGACTATACATCTGCTTCGCGGCTGGAATTACAAAAGTAGTCGGGGATGACCGCGTCTCACTCTCCTTTCCCTGAAATGGTTCAACATAGTAGGGTGAGTATAAAAATACTCAGTGGATCTATAAATATGAAATGCATTACTAATTTAAAGATACACATCTGATCATTTATGATTACAATAAGTATGATGCCAATTTATCATTATAAAGTTCAATATAGATATGATGACAGATATTGATATGAAGACAATTATAATTATGATGAGATATGACAACGTGATAGAATGGATCAAAATGCATAAGGTAAATAGGATTGGGTCAAGTAATTGAGTAATATTGTCACTTTTGTCCACATCTCCATTTCCATATAAATGTCATAAGGAGGATCAATCCTTATGGCTAAAGCCATATCCCTATCTCTAGCTAGGGCAAGTAGTACCAGTGTGCACACCATCGAAGTAGCCCTATTATATTACCATATGCAAATTTTCAAAACCATGATGAAAATAAAACAAGTATAACTCATATGAGGTGCCAAATAGCCAATATATCCATATAATCATGTATAGAACCGATTGGGAACAACTTATAATTTTGGCCTGTCGCAGCGACTTACCAAATTACGGGTCCGTTTTCCATTTTTCAGTGACTTTCTAGTTTCACATGTTACCAACATATATGATGCAATTTTAACATCTAAGATGCAAGTATACATATATATAGGATGATTGGGCTTGATTTAAGGTCAAACCAGTTTATAGAA
>CANXYC010663037.1:0-88279 GCA_948193065.1 Aleurites moluccanus | reverse complement strand
TATATAACAAAATAAAAATATCACAACCCAAACACACACACTATATAAAACATATCTCTCAAAAATAATAGTTATATATATATATATATATATATATATATATATATATATATATATATATATATATATATATATATATGCTTTCATGCTCTTTAATACATATAGTTAAGTTTAATTCATGCAAGTTAATTCATAATGCTCTAAAGTCTAAATATTTATTTTCCCTAAAAAAAAATTCAATAAATATATAGTTAAATTAGTTAAATATTTATATATGGACAAAAATTAAATAGTTAATTAAATTTGTATATAAAACATCAAATTTAAGTAATATGAATATAAATTAATTGATAAATATGTTAATTGAATAAAAATTAATTAAATTTATACATAAAATATTAAATTTAAATTATTTAAATATAAATTATTTAATCAATATATTATTAATTAAATAAAAATTAGTCAATTAAGTCATTTTGATATAAATTTATTAATCAATATGTTATTAATTAGATAGAAATTAGTTAATTTGTACAAAAAATATCAAATTTAAGTAATTTAGATATAAATTTATTGATCAATAAGTTAGTAATTTGATAAAAATTAGTCAATTAATTAAATTTATATATAAAATATCAAATTTAAGTCATTTTGTTTAAAATTTATTTAACAATATATTATTAATTGGTTATAAATTAGTAAATTAATTAAATTTATATATGAAACACTAAATTTAAGTCATTTTGATATAAATTTATTGATCAATATATTATTAATTGGATATGAATTAATTAAATTTATACATAAAAATTAAATTTAAAGGATTTGGATATAAATTTGTTGATCAATATATTATTAATTGATATTAATTAATTAATTAATTAAATTTATATATAAATATCAAATATAAGTGATTTGAATTTAAATTTGTTGATTAATATTTATAATATTTAAAAAAAAAATTAATAAATATACAATTAATATATATATATATAAGCGTTTTAGAATAAAACAGGTTAGCATTCTCTATAAATTGCAAAGTGTTTCTCCCAATGCACATTAGCTTAACGAGAAACGCTCGTTAGCCAAGTCAACTTGCGTTTCACTTGATAAGATTTATATATATTCTCCACACACGTTAGATTTTATGTTAAATTTAGGGTTGAGGGGCTACTGTGTAGCCAATTTTTGCTATTTAACAAATTTTAAAAAAGTTTAAAAAAATTATATTTTGATAGTGTTTGATGTAATGAATTTATTGATATATTTTTCATTCTAAATAAAAATCATTTGGACGGCTAAAAATATATTAGAAATGCGTTAAATTTATACCGTTAAATATAATATATAAAATTTCTAATGCACTTTAGCAGTCCAAATGAATTTTGGTTAGAATGAAAAATATATCAATAGATTCATTACATCAAATACTATCAAAATATAATTTTTTTAAATTTTTTTAAAATTTTTTAAGTAGCAAAAATTGACCACATGAAAGGCTGCTGTGTAAAAAAACACAGCAGCCCCCCTCAACCCTTAAATTTATACATGAAACGTTAAATTAATTAAATTTATTTCTGAATAATTAAATTTAATTAATTTAAGTATAAATTAATTGATAATATATTATTAATTAGATGAAAATTAATAAATTAATTAAATTTATACATAAAACATTAAATTTAAGTAATTTAAATATAAATTAATTGATTAATATGTTATTAATTAAATAAAAATTAATTAATTAGCTAAATTTATACATAGATCATCAAATTTAAGTGATTTAAATATAAATTAATTAATATATATATTATTAATTGAATATAAAATAATCAATTAGTTAAATATATACATAATACATAAAATTTAACTAATTTAAATATATATTAATTGATTAATATGTTATTAATTAAATATATAATAGTTAATTAGTTAAATTTATATATGATACATTAAATTTAAGTGACTTAAATATAAATTTATTAATCAATATATGATTAATTAGATATAAATTAATCAATTAGTTAAATTTATAGATGAAATATCAAATATAAATAATTTTAATAAATTTAATGATATAAGATGATTTGCTATTTATTATTAATTAATAATAAAATTAAAAAAAATAATATTTTATAATATTTAAAAAAATTAAAGACAAAATTTAATAATTAAACATAATAATTAAATAACTTGTTATGTGGTTTTATTGTTAATTTGGTTTTATTTTTAATTACATTTTATTTTTAATTAATAATAAAGTTAATGAAAATTAATATTTTATTATATTTAAAAAATATTTAAAAAATAAAAAGACTAAGATGTGAATTTTTCCAATAAAATATTAAATATTAAGTATAATAATTAATTATTAATTTTTTTAACTTATTTAATTGATAAAAAATAATTGGTTAACTACTTATAAAAATAGATCATTTTGAATTTATACCATGATATAACTACAGAAGGACCCATTATTCCAGACTTGATGGAACCACTTGGCTATGCGTTTATTTTCTGCACTTATAGCAAGTCAGTGGGTTTTAATTATAAACCTTATTTACAATAAATGCTTATGTAATTTGGTTCATGTAACCATTTAATGAAATCAATGCACTGGACAAATCCAAGGAATAGTCTTCCCAACCACTTTGCACACTTGGACCTGTTATTTAGTTGGAGAAATACTCTGTAATAAGTTGAAAATAAGATAAAATAAATTTTAATTTTATCACATATTTTTTAAGTTTAACAATTTTACATCATAACTTTTTAAGTTTTTATAAATTTAGCACTAATATCTAAAATATGCTAACGTGGTTGGTCCAATTTTTTTTTTTTTTTTATTAAATACAATGTAGAATATTAGCTTTATGATATATTCATATAATAACACATAATACTAAAAATTAGTTACATCAATTAATGAAAAAATTATTATTACCATTGGAGCACCAATGATTTAGCCTTTGGTCAATTTCTTTACCATCTACCACCTTCCGTTCAAAGCTTTGGATTATACATCCTAAACCGAAACCCACAAACCTATTGGCAAAACCAATTCCAGGACAAGACCGCATGCCACAGCCAAATGGAAATACTTGTACCTTCAAGGCAGTTGTTCATTGCTATTCTAAGGGCTGAGTTCATATGTTTTCCTTAAACTTAATTTCAATTTATTTATAACTTAATTACTTAAAAATCTCTTAACTAATCAATTTACTGCAGTTAACTGTCGGCGTGGGCTATCACCATCGCCATTATTAGACGCGGTGCCGCCACCATTATTGGCGCCAACAATTATTGACGCCAACCATTATTGTTGGCGCTAACAACCTGCTCTACTGTCTTTACCACTGCTGGCGACAGTACACCACCATCAACATTATCTTTTATAACATTTCAAATTTTTTCATAATAAAATATTAAATTATAATTTCAATATAATTTTAATTATAAATAAATAAAATTAGAATCAAAATTTTTAATTTTAATTTTAATTTCACTATCAAAAACCTCCTAAAAAATTTATTATTTCATTGTTAAAATTTAACATAATTAATAAAATAATTCTTATTTTTTTAAATATTAACTAATTAATCCCTCGATTTTGATTATATCTAAAATATATCTCATCCAATTTTAAATAATTTCATTAAAAAATAAAAAATACTCTCTTTATTTTTTTATCTATCATTTTAAAAAAAATAATTTTTTTAAATTTATCGACCGTTCTCTAATATCAATATAATTTTAATTTTTTTATATTAATTTTATCCTTCTCTGTAACTAAGTATTTAATTAAATTAATCTTATAAATTATTTTTCTTTTTTAAATAAAGTAAAATATTAATAGAATTAATTTTATAATTAAAATATACACATTTTATTAGATATAAAGAAAAATAAAATAATTTTAACTTCTAATTAACACCTAAAATACTAATGACTGTTAGAACCATCCACCATCAATTTTTTATTTTTCAAAGATGTAATGAATATTAATATTTAATGCAACCACATTTAAATCATCATCATCGTCTTCATCTCCACAACGGATTGAGGGGTATTTTTACACAGCAGTCATTTATGTGTTTAATTTTAGATATTTAAAAATTTTTGTAAAAATTATAATTAGATAGTGTTTCATATAATAAATTCAATGATATATTTTTAATGCTAAATAAAAATCAAATAGATAGAAAAAAATACATTATAAATTTTGTGTATTATATTTAACGGTCTAAATTTAATATATTTATAATATATTTTTAACTGTCAATTTGATTTTTATTTAGTATAAAAAATATATCATTAGATTCATTATATGAAATACTATCTAATTACAATTTTTAAAAAATTTTAAACATTTAAAATTAAACACATAAAAAATTATTGTGTAAAAATATACAACAACCCCCTCAACCCCTCCGCAACCACCCCAATCACCATTATCATCACCATCTTCCAATTTATTTGTTTGTTCCCGTCCTTTTTTGGTTGTTGCAAGAACTACGACTACCAGAAAAATACAAAAATTTAATGGGGGCAATTTTTACTATTTCTTTATTTTCCATGGAGTTTTAGACTTTTTGATGCAGTAAAAAAGTGATTAAATAAGTTTAAAATACGTTTGCGTCTCGACGTTATTAAATCTATTAAAAAAAATAATTTTTGAAATTCATTAAAAATAAAATAATATTAAAATTTTATTAATAATAAAATATTTTTAAATTATTATATAATAAATTTATTTATAAAATATCAAATTTTAATTAGAAACTAATAAAATTATTAAATAGAAATTTAAATTATTCTAAAAAATAAAAAAAATAAATTTAATATAATTAAGAATTTAGACAATTATAATAAATTTAATTTAAATTAAAAATTAAATAAATATAATTAAAATATTTACAAAAATAAATAATTATTTCCGAATCACTTTCTTCTCATCCCAACAGGTTATTTTCATAATTTTTTTAAAAAAATTTAATCGCTTATTTTTTACATTAATTTTCCATGGAGTTCCAGAACCTATTGCTTATTGGCCGTGTACTTTGTGATGGACTGGGCAGCTATATCCCCAAATATAAAATATGAAAACAAGAAGAAATCTTTTAAGGGAACAAAAAATAAAAATTACTATAGAGTTTCACTTTTAGTTTTTGAAGAGGAAAATAAAAATACAAAATCGAAGAAGCAAAAAGCTAGAGAAAACCCCAATGTTTGCAATTTAACGACACTATTGGAAATTCAAAATTACCCAAAAGAACTTGTAGAAGCCAAACTGTCACTTCTCCATGAAAGAAAATGAAAAATCCCAACAAGAACAGAGCAAGCACCAATTACCTTCCTAACAAAGCAAACAACGACTTAAAACTTGTTGATGGATTCCCACCAAAAAATGTAACCGAAAAATTAAATTTAATTAAGCACCCAGAGACCCATTAACCATAACTAAATTAAGTACAAATCATTAGAGAAAGTAATTAAGAACTTATGTCGGTGGTTCTGTTCACCATTGATGAACACTATTGATGATTTTTTTTTGAATAAAATATTATTTAGTCTTTGAAATTTAGTGAAATTAATGATTGGATCCATATAATTTTAAAAATAACTTTTGAATCTCTCAAATTTAATTTTATCAATAAAATAATTCATCCATCCATTTTAATTATTAATTACGATGAAAAAGACATAAACTTTATTTTTCATCAAAATTTATTTTTTAAATCATTTCATTAAATTTTATATTAAATTTTATTCACTTTTCATTATCATCAAACATTTCATTATCTACATAATTTCATCAATTACAATATTCACATATAAATTTTTCTTCTTTTAATTTCAACAAATTAAAATTTACAAAATTAATATAAATAAATACTAAATAAATAAACTAAAAGAAACTATCAAAATAGAAAAATTTTATTTTGTAGTGATTCAAAGAAAATTTTTTTGAATGAAGTTATACAACACAGTTTTTATTACTTATTATTAATATTTTTCATTTTTTCAATTTTAATATTTAATTATTGTAATATTAGTTTTCTATTTTATTTCTCAAGAGTTGTCTAACGCTTTTCTGATGGTATGCCTCTAGAATTTCTGGTACTTTCAACTTTATGATTGTATTCCAGGCTGAGCACAACATCCTCATGCACCCATTTCACATGTTAGGCGTAGCTGGTGTATTTGGCGGCTCCCTATTCAGTGCTATGCATGGTTCCTTGGTAACTTCTAGTTTGATCAGGAAAACCACGAAAAAAAAAATCATAGAACAAAAAAAAGCAAGAAAATATTTGAAAAGATTTATTCAAAGAAAAATAGGAAGAAAATGAAAGAAAGTGAAAGAAAATAAAAAGAAAATGAAGGAAAAAATATAGAGGTTGAAAATGAGGATATTTTGGAAAAAAATCTATTTTTATTTATTTTTTTATTTTTTAACAGAAAATCTAAAAAAAATATAAAAAAATTAATTATTGTGACGAAATTAAATGTGAGGAATTTATTAGTTACTTTTTGAAAATGTAGAGATCTAATCGTTAATTTTGTTAAATTTTAAGAACTAAATTTTTTAAATAAATCCAAATTATTTTGCCCTAAAAAAAAGTAATCCATATTTTATGTAATTAATTATTTTATAATTTTTTTCTTATATTCTTTATTAAGAAAAAGCTTGATGTTCATATTTGTCCAATAAAAATTATTGATAGAGATGAAAATTTTAGAATATAATGACATTTTAATTATTTCATATAAAATTTAATAAAATAATAATAATAATAAATAATTAAAAAGTTATATTAAATTAAAACTGAATGATTAATTAATTTCTCATTAATTTCTCAAAAAGTATGAATTACTTCGTAAATTATTTAAACTTAATTTATAAGTCAACATATCAAATGTAAAAATGATATAATTCAGGTAAAAAAAAAATCCTTAAATTTTCACTTTTTTTTTAATAAGCCCTTAAAAATTTGTTGGGTTTTTTAAGCCCCTAAATTTTATTTACTTGGAATAAAGAGCCCAAAAGTAAATCTTAATTTATATTTCCGTCAACTTTTGATTTAAATTTATCTTTTAATCCCTCTATTTGAGCAAAAATTACATTTTAATATTTTTTTAATCATTTAAGCATTTAAATTATATATAATTATTTTTTTAAAACAATCCCACTATATCCTTAATTAAATAAATAAATCAATGAACCAATATCAATATTAAAGTTAATATGTTATATATTTTATTGATTAAATTTTATTTTTATTTGTAATTATATTTGATTAAAATAAATAAATTTTATTTGTAAATAAAGTAAAATAAAATAAATTGCTATCTAATTACTATAAAATAAATAGTTAAATAAATAAATTATTTTATTTATTTATTTCATAAAAAATAATTAAAATAAATAAAATAAATTATTTATTTTTTATATGAATAAGATAAAAAAAAAAATTCATAAATTTTGAAATTTTTTATATAGAAATATTTTTTATTTATTTGAATATGATTTAAATAAAGAGATTTATTAAATTTAATTTATTAATTAAATCAAATTTTCTAGTATATTACTAATTATTATTTTTTAGTATTAATTTTATCGGTGAGATTTAAATTTTGACTTAATTTTAAAATAGTCTCACCTTATCCCTAAATTAAAAAAATGTAGTTTATTGTATTTATTTTTTTTATATATTTATATTTTACATGTACAAATTTTAATTTTGATATATTCTGATTTTTAATAAGTGCATTATTTCTCTATAATTTCATCTATATTATTTTTTACTATGATAAATTTTCTTTATTTTATTAATTTAATTTAATGAGTGTTATAATAGTTAGAGGTTTTGAGTATATAATTTTAATTAAATTCATTTGCTAACTTATATTCAATAAATATAATCTAAATTCTTAAATTATATTTGTTAGTTGGTGTATTATTAAATATGTTTGTTTTTTTAATTACAAAATGGTTTGCAAAAGAAAATTAATTATTTAAAAATTATTATATAAAATAAAAATAGAATTTAATCAATAAAATATATAATATATTTACTTTATTCATTAAATCAATTATACTATTGATATTGATTTATTTATTTAAGTATGGATACAGAGGGAATGTTTTTAAAAAATAATTATATATAATTCGAATGATTAAATGATTAAAAGAAAAATTGAGGGATTAAGAAATAATTTTAGCTTAAAAATGAGGGATTCAAATGTAATTTTTGTTCAAAAACTGACGGAAATATTAATTCAATTTATTTTTAGGCCTGTTTGTCCTAAGTGAAAAAATGCAAAGGTTTAATAGATCAAACAATTTCTTTAAGAGCACATAAGAGAAAAACCTGAAAATTCAAGGATTTTTTTTTATACCTTATCCCATAATTCAATAATAAGTATTATAAAATATACTAATAAAACTATATAATCATATCTAATATTGTAGTTATTTAATTTTTTAATGAATTTTATAATTCACTAAACTAACATTTTAAATTATTTCAAAATAAAAATTACAAGACTCATTATAAGAATTATAAAAAAAATGCAAAAATTATATAAGTAAATATAAAGTTTATATAAGAATTTAGATTGTATAATTTTTCAAAGGATTCAAAATTTTTAACATTTTAAATTATTTCAAAATAAAAATTACAAGACTCATTATAAGAATTATAAAAAAAAAATGCAAAAATTATATAAGTAAATATAAAGTTTATATAAGAATTTAGATTGTATAATTTTTTAAAGGATTCAAAATTTTTATCTTCTATTTTGTAATCTAAGTATTTCATGTTGTGTAACTTGCTGTAGATTAAAATTACATAGGCTAATAGAACAAATTATAATAGACGTCAAAGAAATAGACAATAAAATATTATAATTCTCTTGATATATTTTTGCTATAAAATTATTATCATATATTATTTTTTAATGCTAAAAAATTACATGATATGATTATAAGATATTGGAAAATTATATAAGAAATTGTGAAATTTGCATATAAATTTAGATTGTATAATTTTTCAAAAATCTTTATAATTCTCATTACTCATTTTGCAATTTAACTATCACCTTATCAAACTTTTGTAAGTAAAAAATTATGTAATTAAATGGTAGGAGTTACAATAGAATTATTCAGGTAATTGAGAATTTTACATACAATTTTAGTTAATATAATTCTCCTCTTAGAGTGCGTTCTTCTTTTATTTTGGGAAATTCAATGCAAGAATGCTGACATTTCTTGATCATGGGATTAAATCAGGTTGCAGATAATCAGAATCTAGATTCACTGGAAGTCCACTTGTTATGGCAAATTTGGAATGGTAGAAATGCTCTCATTTTTCAAAATGACAATTGTTCAGCAGAGGAATTGGTGAGTGGAGCATGTAAATATAATGAAAAATTTATAATGGAGAGTGAAGCCTGTAATTATAATGATGAATTTATTTTTATAATTTCCAATTGCAAAGAGAGTGATATTATTGGCCAAAGAGTGAATATTAGAGAGGTATTGCAATGTTGTCTTCCTGGCCGACGCAAAATTTCTAAAAAATAGGGGTTTTTTTATATTTAGGAAGAACATATAAATTTTAGAAAATAATTTTATAATAATAAAATAAATTTATTTAAAAATATAAAAATAATTAAAAATATTAAATAAATATATATTTTAATTAAAAATAATAAAAAATAATTATAATGTCATGGAAAAAAATAAAAAAATTAAGTAAAATTGAAAAAAAAAATAGGAGAAAAAAAAATTGAAAGAAAATAATATTAAATAATATTTTATTAAGAATTAATAAATTATTTTTTAAAATAGAATGATTATTTTATTAATTTTAATAAATCTTAAAGGATATATAATAATTTATTTTAAAAAATTTAAAAATTTAAAAATTCAACCTTCGTTCCTTTGAATTTTGAAATTTAAAAAAAAAAAAAAATTATCAATTTTTTTATTATTTGACACGTACCTCTCTCTTTTCACCGTCCAAATCCTTAATTCCCCTTTTTTCTCCTTCATATAACCTGCACTATACTTGAAGAATCAAAGCATAAATTTCTTGATGATTCAGAGCAGAAATTGAAGAAATTATAGTTACAGTTCATCAATCTCGAGTAATAAATCATTATTTTCCATATTTATAAAAGAAATTTTCATCCTTCAACCTGATATGTTTATAGTTGACAAAAAATTGCTTGTTTGTTTCAAAGATTTGAAGATTAAGTGAATAAATTGTATTTGCAGAAGTGATAAAAACACAAATCAAGAACAAAACAAGATTTCAAGAACTTGAATTAAGAATATTTCTTTAGATTTTTAAAATTTATTATTATTATTTATATATATTATAAATGATTTTAAAACTTCGATGAGAAATATTTAGGGAATATTCTCCAGATTTTTATACAAATTATTATTATTACTATTATATGCAGATGCACAGTCAAGGGAGAGAGAGAGAGAGAGAGAGAGAGGAGGGGCTGCCTCATTGGAAGGTGTCGCCTTCGATCGTCAAACCGTCGCATGTTCTCCTTGGCCGGTGAGCCAACCGCCAACGGTCACCTAATGGCGGCCCATGCGGCATCCGGACCGTCCGCTACTATGGAGCTTTTTCGGCCATTTTCTGCCATTTTCGATGTTTGTTTCCTGCGATTCCAGTTCCGATAGGTTCCCCTTGATCTCAGCTTTCCGATGATACTCAGTTTGTCACCATTGGTAACTGGAGTTGGATCGAAAAATGAAGAACGCAAGTCTTTTTTTTGGCGATCAAGGGTGAGTAAGCTTCTGGTGATCCTAGAATTTTTAATGATTAATTTAGAGTATTTTGTGAAGTTAATAGTACGAGAGTTTATGAAAATATTTGCAGAGTGAATAAAATAAGATTGTCATTAAAGTAAGGACCGTTTGACACGGCTTATATAGAAAGAAAAAAATAATTTTTTTATATGAAAAATTAATTTTAACTCAATTTATAATATTTGATAAATATCAAAATTAATAAAATTAATTATCTGGATAGTTAAAATTTAACTAGTTGGATAAGTTAAAAATTAAAATTTTTCAAGATAGCTAAATTTTAGATTAAACGGATCGTTGATTTTAAAAAATTAGTGAAATAGAATTTTAGAAATAGAATTTAGATTAAACGCGTCGCTGAATTGAAAGTATCATTTTTAGAAATAAAATTTTTTTTCATATAAAAAATTATTTTTATAAACTGTGTCAAACTAAGTCTAAGTAAATTATTTAAATTAAACTGAGATAATTAATTTAAAGTATTTATAGAACTTATTTGAGTGATATTTATGGATTTGGTACCAAAAATTTGAATAATTATGGAATAAAAAAATTAAGATAATAGTTAAATTAGACATATAAATTAATTTAAATTGAGATAAATAATTGAAATATCATGGATAATTTTTCTACGTGGTTTTATGGTTGTGGTAATAATTAAATTTATTTTTAAAGTAATTAATTATTGAAACATTAATTAAAGTATAATTATTAATTGAAAATTAAGTGAGTTATTATTTTATCGAATTAATTGAATATCAATATTAAAATTTATTTGCAGAGTAATTATTTAAATTAGTTCAAAATAATTTATCGGATTATTATAGATATTATTCTTATTTAATATAATGGATGTGGTAATAGTTAAATTAAATGTTAAGTAAAATAATTATTAAAAGGATTAAAGGAGCAATTATATTTATTGATTCGAGTAAGATAATTTATATGCGATATTCTGGATAATAATTTGGTAGAATTAAGGAAGATATTACGATGATTTGTAGGTCTCGGATGATAATTAATTTTAAATAAAATTGATAATTAATTTTAAATAAAATTAAGGTTATTGATGTATATTTCCTTATTTATGTATATATAAATTTTAGTAAATTGATTAGAATAAATTAGTTTCTAGAGGTTTTATAATATGATATAATTATTGAACTAAAAATTGAGAATTTTGAATATTGCTGAGTTTGGAGACTCGAGGGAGGCCATTGAAGTGTTTGTTTCTTTTATGTCAGCGGATTAATGTGTTAATTTTAGGGGAGATTTTGTCGAAATATCGACAAATTCTTTAAGTTGGTTTTGAGTTATTCTAAACTTGAATTTCAATTATCCTCATTCTAATAATTCATATATGTTATATGATTTATGTATTCCAGATATTTGTTGTGCTGTCATGCTTTAGGCACTCTGAGAAAAGCTAATCAATATAGTTCATCTTAAGTTTATGAATTATATAGTTTAATATAATATTTCGTTCCTTTCTATTTAATTATTTTCTCACATATATACATGGAATGATCGCTTGAATATTATATATATTATTAGTATTATTATCAACATTAGATTATAGAAACAAATTTGGTTTAGTCTAGCGGCGATTGAGATCCTATGTTCAATATAAGAGGTAATACTTGAAATCAAAAAGTCAGGTATGTGATTAAGTTTCCCATATTGAGGTTTAACCTGGTTCATGTAAACTAATTCTTATTCTTTTATAATTATGTATTTATATGATGATTATTTGATTGTTTGACATATTGCATTAGTATATTATTTGACATATTGCGTAAAGGAGTCAAATCCTTGATCGAGTTATTTTTTTCAGCATAAAAGATATTAATTTGTCATATAATTAATTTATATCCGTTTCATAATACAAATTTTAGAGCCCTGCATGATTATTTTCTTTGATGCTTTTGTTATTCATATTTTTGTTTTTTATTGAGTTATTTGACTTTAGAGGATAGCTGAGCTTCTTCGTTTTAGTCGTGTTGTTTTATAAGTAGGAACCAAATGTTATTAATTAGATGATGATTGATTTGATAGAGATGTCTGCCTAGAGAAGTAGATATTGCAATGTTTAGTTCATGTTCTGTTTAACAGGTGGGTCATAATCTTATTTTATGACAATTATATCTGTTATATTATAGTTTTTTTGTTTAGTGAGAAGTCATGTTTATTAAGAGTTTTAAAATCCTTATCTTTTTTCATTCTCTAGTATTGGTTATGTATTCTCGAATTGAGGTCGTGACAGCATTTATATGTTCATAAAATATTTTCAATCAATCAATTTTCTGAATAAATTATTTTCAGCTTTGTTGATTTATATGTCTAATAATATATATATATATATATATATATTATTTGTTAAACTTGTCTTTTTTTCTGATTCAAAACTATATTTCTTTTGGCTAATCAAGTTTGTAGCAATGTTAAACTTTAAAATAGTAACTAATTGATAGTGTGTATATTTTCTAATACAACATTAACTCTGCTAATTTAAAAACAGTATAACAATAAAAGAATCTCGTTGTAAATGATTTTGCTATGCATATCGTCTTTCTATTATATAATATATTGAAAATAGATATGCTTGTATGTGCTTTATATACTAGCTTGTATATTACATAAATGTTATATTAAGCATATAGTAATTTATTATTGAAAATCTATATGTTCTAATATTTTAATCTTAAAATAATTAGGCAATTAGTTAATACTTGAACATATCAACTGCTAATATATTTTAATATTTCAATCTTAATATTTTTTTTAATCTTTTTATTTTTTTTTTGCGTCGATATTTTCCCATATTTATATCCCATATTTATAACTATACTCATTTGGATAATAAATTTTAAACTCGTCCCCTATTCATAGGGTTTTAGATAATTTTCAGGTAATTTATTATCCAAATGATTATAAAATTATTTTTAAATATTTGTGTAATTTAAACATAAGTATATAATAACTATAAATCAATACATTTATATTCAAATAGAATATTATAGCCAACTTTGAGCGCACATCAATGTCTATTATTTTTGGTTGAAGTCGACTTCAATGAGGACTCGCAAGTCTAGCACTTGTACTAAAAGTAGATTCAGAAGCAACAATAGACATGAAAATAACAAAAACATCTCTACCAATAGCTTTTAATATTAGATACTTCAAACCATTTGTCTTCCACCACATGAGAATATCTTAAGTCACTAGACAAAAATCCTAATGGGTCATATGCTTATTTTAAAAACCCTACTGAATCATATACTATAATATCAAAAGTTAGCCCAGTCAATTCTAGCCCAAACATTATGTATGTTGACTTGTGTTTTTATGAGTGTCTATATATAAGGCATGGATATGGGTGAGTTCGGATATGAATAAAACCCAACAGTACTCAATCAACTCGGGCATACCCGTTTTGACTGGATAGGATTCGGGTGAATACTCATGAGTAGAGTACAAATTGCTATCCCTATATTGGAAGGAGATTGCAAAAATATCATGGATTTAGGAACTGGCAATTAAAGGCTTGATTCAAGATATTTCTCTCTTGGCTCAAGAATTTATATGTGCTTTTATTTATGCTAAAAGCAAATGTAATTGGGGTTGGCAAAACAAGCTCTTATTTTCTCATTTGTAGAGAATTTTTCAGCCCAAGTTTGCTAGCTGAAAGAGCATCTTGTTGTGTAATTATTTTCTATGTTAATAAATCTTAGAAAATCTTTGGTTAAAAAAAAAAAAAGAAGAATTTTCTGTAATTGTTTTCCAAAGATTTTTCTTTTTTGCCTTTCACAGCAACTTTATAAAATAGTATTCTATTTGCTTCAATATTCAATAGGTGTTTAGTTTATTTATTGGGAGCTACTCCAATATCAAATTTAATCTATTTGATAAATTAAAAATATCAATAATTATTAGACACTAAGTACCTCAATAATTATTAATTGCAAAAGTTACATTTTAAAGTTTTTTCTATAGTTGATGTTATATTTTTACTATTTTAGTTAGCTCTACCATATTATCCTTGTCAAAAATAATTGTTAAAATTAATTTCATGTGATATATTTATTTATAATTCTTTAGAAATAATAAATAATTATTATAATATTTAAAATAATTACTATATTTATTTTATAAAAAATATTATAAATATATATAAAAAATATGTATAATTAATGCTTTTATTTTCATATCAAAATTACTATATATATATATATATATATGATAATTTCATATCTAAATAATAACAACTATTAATTTTTTTGTAAAATGACTAATATATTTAGACACAAAAAATGAATAACATATTCTAAGCAATGTTTTCAGATTTAATTTAGTCTTAGAATATGTAAAAATAAAAAATCACGAATTATAAATTATAAAT
This sequence comes from Aleurites moluccanus, assembly GCA_948193065.1. NCBI lineage: Eukaryota > Viridiplantae > Streptophyta > Magnoliopsida > Malpighiales > Euphorbiaceae > Aleurites > Aleurites moluccanus. The sequence goes on along the minus strand of CANXYC010663037.1, from coordinate 73,046 downwards.
TCATCTGAAATTAAATTGAAGATAATTAAATTAATATTATATAATATAAAAAATAAAAAATAAAATTTATTATATAATTTCACCATATAGTAAATTTTGTTTTTTTATATATTATATAATGTTAATTTAATTATTTTCTATTGAATATGTGACCCATGATTTTTCGTTTTTATTGATTTTAATATCGAGCTGAATTTGAAAATTATGCTTTAGAGATAATTTTTTTCATATTTTAATTTATAATTATTTTTTTACTCGTTTATAATATTTCTCAAAATTTTATTTAATATTTCTTAATTTCACTTTTTTTTCTTAAATGAATATCGATATTTTCATAATTTAGAGATTTTGATAATGCGATTGATATCAATATTTAAGCCACTTATTCCAACACATTATAAAATTAAATCACAAAGTAGACAAGTTACCCTATGAGTCCCTTCGTAGTATGTACTATGTAATATATTCTACTTCTATATATGGAGTGTGTACCAATGGCGAAGTCATAACCACTTTGACTCTGGTACTCGAAGTAAAGACATTTTAGGGATCAATCCACCACAATTAAACTAAAAACTAAATAGTCCAAAACTTCAATTTTCTAACACATTGCACTAATCAGAATTTTTATTATTAAAAATAAATTTAATAATCTCTATATTTACTTGCCTAACAATATTTGTTCTAGCTTTTGTAACAATAAATATAAACCTAAGGAATATAAGACAGGTATAGGACGGTTATGGTGATGCCGTGATGGTAAAATATTTCTTTTTTAGTAGAAAAGACGAGAGAGAATTAAATTTGAATCAATTACCCATGTCATGTAAATACTTATTACCGGATAGCTTGGTATGCTGGCGCTATGACTTTTAAAGGGACGTATAAAGATGCATAATAAGATCATTATCAAACTCTAGTCTTACCATTTGCATTCTTTTGCTAATTGCTAAACCAGCGTGAATCAACAAAATCCTTTCATATTTAGATAGAAGATGGAAACAAACTCTTCAACTCCTTGTACCCAATCAATTCAATCTATTAATTGCTCCAATATTAATTCTATCCATTTTTTTCATCATCTTAAATCATAAAAATTTCATATGAACTTATCACAATGCGAAAAAATTAATCTCAAATCTCTAAAATAAGGAGAAAAGGGAAATTAATCTCTATATGTTGGATCTTTGTAACCGACCAATCGATTCAAATAAATTTTTTTCAGACTATTCATTTTTTCCGACAGTTATTTGGAATTTAGGCAGCATTAAAAGAACAGCTTAAAATGTCGATATATATTCTTCAAAAACTTCTCAGAAAATACATATTTTTTGAAATATGGCACTAAAGGAAGTGCAGAGTTCGAAAAAAAAAAAATGAAAAATCTGCATCATGAAGGTCTAGGCCTTCATCAAGTAAATCTGCACAGTAAGTTTTCTTCCTAGCAAATTTTCCCAGGACATGTATTCCGATTTCTGAAGAAAATGAAATCTACACAAGTGCTAAAGAACTTTACTAAATCAAATAGTGTACTATAAATTACAGATTACTTGTACACCCTCTTTATTCGATCACACTGGTAGAATCGATCAAAGGTAATGGCTTTGCTGAAGTGGTGTAGACATTGCCATCAATGGCCAATCTAAGATGTTAGGCTGTAGAGATGTAATCTCTAACCCAGATGACTCTGGAATTGAAGGATGCTGTATTGAACTGCCAAGGAAAAAAGCATTTATCATGCATTCACTAACTGTTGCTTTTTATCACCTATATCTCTGGGAAGAAGATTATCCTATTTACTTTTTCATGTGAATAATAGAGATGATGTGTCAAAGGAAGTAGATTTGGCCCAGCTAGCAATTTTGCAGAAAAACAAGTATAGGAAAAATTGACCCTAAGTATGAAGACAAATCAACTACATGACTGTTTTGACATGAAAGATAACCCCCAAAAAAATCTAGCAATGAAGGTTATAACCCCGAAAAGCATGAAAATGTTAAAACTAGTGAGTTAATTCTCCACGCACTTACCCGAATGACAATGACAATGACGACTCAACTGGAGGTTGGATTCCATTTTCATCAGGAGATAGTAGGGACCAAAACACTGGAACACAAATCCAATAGAATCTTATTAACGAAACTGAAAGAATATTAAGGCTAATAATTTCATGTCTAAGCAGCAATTTTATTATCTATGATTACGATGACTCCCAGAAGATTTTTGCACTTTTTTGCCCAGAGAAATGTTACCAACTTCAATTTTTATTGTTCGCTATGTTCATTTTTTTATTTTTTATTTTTTTGTAAAAAAAATAAGGGTTTCCAGGCTAAAACCTTACTTTCTTGGGAAACTCAATGAATTTATAGACAAAAATCTCACAAAAATATCCACCAAATTAGTTGGAGGATTAAAAAATTGTGAAGAAAGAAAGTTCAGGGATTATTTTCCAGTGCAACAGAAGGGGAATGCTAAATAAAACTTAAACCCTTCCAGGAGGGCCCACTTAATTCGGTAGGAGAAATGACCAAACAACTACCTGACTGATCTTGATGATCTCTGTAATCAGAACAAAACAGAATATTCTGCAAGGAGTAATTTACAAAGCTTCAGTAGGTAGCAATTTAATTTTCATCATAGATAAATTATGTTTTGAAAGTCAAGGATTGCAAATATGTTACAGCATCAAAACCTTGAATGCAATCTTGCAAACTCACCTCTTCCATACCTTGAGAAACAGTATGAACTGCCTCTGCAAGAAATAAAGATTACAGTGAGATAAATATTCTAGTAGGTCTTCTGAAAGAAAGTGCAGAAACAAAAGACAGAGGACCTAACTATCCAGAGAAAGAGCATAAATCATGGACATCATCAAATTGTAAATAATACTCATAAAGTAACTTGAGCAAACTACTGGAAAGGTCACACAATATCTTTTTAAGAGGGGAACTGCAAATATGATTCCCATCTTCATACTGGATATAAATGACTTGAGAGGAACATCCATTTTACCAGCCAGAAAAAGGGGAAGTAGGTTGCATGTCTAAAGCACTTAAAATGAGAGAAATAAGAATATTTCCATTATGCATATCTATGTTACTCAAGCAAGAACTGAGAGATGGCAGGGCACAGTGGACAGCTTTGACCTTCCTATTAGTATCCCAATGTTAGCCATTGTATACAAGTAGGAAGTTATCTTTATTTATTTACCAAATTTCGAAATACTGGGCTTCACGGCCAATGTCAAGCCAAGAAAACATTCATCAGGTTCAGCACCAAAATCCCACAGATTTAACTCAAGATTTGGCTTTGCTCCTGCTGGAATAGTACAAGAGGAAAATGGTTCATAATCATGCATCCAAATTTTGGAATACAGAACTTACAAAAACTCACCTATATCGTTTAGCTTCAACTCAAGTGGATCTCGGATTGGATAAGGAACCCACATGCCCACCTGTCCAAGACATTTTAGTAAACTGATTTAATATAAAACAAAGCATATAATCAGACAAGGGAGCACATAATTACATGGAAAAATGGATGTTGTAATGATTGCTCAGCAGTTGGTCTCTTTAATGGGTCCCACGAACATAATCGCTTTGGAAAAGCAAAAGCATACAATAAATTAAAATTCAGAAAAATCAATAACCAAAAAACACCTGACCAAACAGTAATTGGTAATGAGATCTGTGGAAAGCATATTATATCAATACCTACCATGATCAAGTCAATGGCTTCTAAGCTAGCATTAGGAATGATTTCAGATAGGTTGGCAGGCAAAATCTAACCAAGAATAAGAATGAAAAAAAAAAAATTAACAAGAACAGTAAGTGCATAATCTAAGCATAAAAAACACCATATAAAACTGTAAACATTTATAGACTAGCTTGCCTCTGAATAACAAACATTCGTCAATCGAGATATATTTGTTGCCCCAGGGAATGTAGTCCAATCAGGCGTACCAAGAATGCAGCATATCTTGTACAGTTGATCTATTTCACTGCCCATAGGACATCCATGTCACAAGATGAAATTCAGTTAGTTCTGACAATTTTTCATAAACATACATACTAAAGTACTTCCATACATATGAGCAGATGGACCAATAAATTTGCAATCCATATAATGAAACTTCTCGAAGTACAAGCATACAGGTTACCAAAGATTAATTTAGAGATATTGTAAGTTAAGTGTTCATCTATATCTTTATCAATAATGTAATTCATCAATCTAATGAGGCAATTTTTATCCGCAAGTATAATTAAATTACTTTTCTGACTTTGCATATAAGAGAGCAAGAGACAGAGAGCGATGTAACAAGATTAACACTAATTTCCTTAACATCAAGATAAAGAATGGCAATGCTCCCGACCTCTTGCAATTTTTAATATAAATACATTTACTTTAATAGGGATACCTGTTGTCCTTATTTGGTCAAAGATCAATGCAGAAACAAATTATATAGAATTATAAGCAGCAAAATGCTTGAATATCAAGCTTAAGTGACCTGATTCCTTACTCAGGGGGCAAAAGAAAAAATAAATTCCAGTTCTAGAACATTAGTACTGAAAATTTGACATAAAAACTCTTCCTAGCCATGGAGTACCATGTAACTATGACAGCATAACTTATCCGTGTGTGTGGTATTGTTGGTTGAGGCATGGGGAGGAGTGGATTTCTCCAGAACAGGATTAAATTTATCTGTCTTTCATACCAAGGACATGCATCTAAAGATAAAAAAAAATCACCTTTCACCAGGGAAAATAGGAGAGAGAGTGAATAACTCTGCTAGTATTGCTCCAACTGCCCACATATCTGAATATAATTTCAGATTCCAATTTTAGAAATCCATCAATGAAGAAAAACCCTATAAAAATGGTCTGTAAAATCAATGTATAAAAAAGAGTGGTATTACAGATTAACCAAAAATCAACTTTTTTGCACCTTGCGGGAATGAAAAGCATCATCATACACAATCATTTAGCTTGTATGTGAATCCTAATTTTACAATTTCACTAGGAAACATAAATGTAAGCTTTTTTCCCAGAAGAATATATTGTGATTTTGGAAAACATGATCTGTCATATCTTTGACAAAAGAAGGCAAAGACTACTGTGTATTAATCAAATTCAGCTTAAAAATTCATGGTTGTATAAATAAAAAAAAAAAAAAAAGAAGCTTGAAATCCTTAAGCAGACCCATTGACATATACAATCTTTTTTCTTTTTTTTCCTAATCGAGGGTATGTGGTGACTTCACATTAAGCCAGTCCTTATTGGGAAAAAACAAATTGGAGGGCCAGGTTCTGCCAATTTTGTTCAGAAGAAAAACAAACAAAGCTTTGAGAATTAGAAGGAAAAGAACTTGGGAAAGGATGGGGGAAAAGGGAACATACCAATTGCGGGAGTGTATGTTGAGGACTGCAACAAAACTTCAGGAGCTCGGTACCTGGCAACGTACTCAACCAAGATACAGCATTAGATGAACAGTATTTACAAGGGTATTAAAAATAATTACACAAATGCAAGCATGCACTGGCACAAAAAAGATAAAAAAATTCAGCATTTAAAGATTGCTTACCACCGTGTGGAAACATATTCTGTATAAGGAGGCAATGATGAAACTTCTCTAGCCAATCCAAAGTCGGCAATTTTAAGAACATTATTTGTCACCAGCAAATTCTCTAAGGTGAAAAGGCCTTTGGTTAGTAATTTTCCTTGTCAAAGCCGTAACTCCTCCATGAAGATGAAAATAGCAATCTAAAACCTCAAAATGCATAAAATGTAGATGATAAAAGAAATAATCTTACCAGGTTTTAGATCTCGATGAAAATATCCACTCCTGTGCATGTGAGCAAGTCCTTGCAGCACCTGAGACAAAAAGTTTCGTATCTCTTCCTCCGTAAAAGGTCGTTCTCGTTCTCTCATGATTTGATACAGATTATATTCCTGGTTAGGTGAAGTCCAGAATCAAGAATTAGCCAGTTAATGAACAATCAATTATTCAGCTGTCAGTTTCAGAGCATGATATTCCCATGTATATAAGAATAATGAGAACTAGTTATATCACCGATTACCGATGATTATATTAGACATAGTATCTAAACATCTCATAGAACATATGACCTGAGGAGAAGGATTCACATCGTCACCCTCACCTGGTTTGGGATTAAGGATTAGTTGAACATCAATCAAGGTTCATTTCAAAATAATGTTTAAGCATGATATAGCAACCATGTATCATGCTTCGGTGCCACTTCTCAATAATCATGATTCATGATATTCTATCATTAGTAAGACTACGATTCCCTGTTTGGATTTCAAATAAGACAAATACAAACCACCCATCAAAAGTAGTTAAAATGGGGAGACAAGAATCCCTCACCATGTATTCAAAAATGAAGAATAGCTCATTGTTTTCCCTAACAACCTCCTTCAACTTTATGATATTGGGATGGTTCAGTTTACGAAGGGCCTGCAAAATATAACATAAGGTTGGTAATTTATTGACCATATATTATAAAATGAGACGAACATACAAAGTCAACCAACACACATACCTTTACTTCTCTCAAATTCATGCATTCTTCCCAGAAATAGAACTTTCTTTTCATTTTCTTCACAGCAACCTAGGAGCAGAGGACAGAATTATAATTTAAAAGACCAAACTAGAATCATTAATAAACCATTTTTTCCATAATTATATAAAACACTGCCCTTTTTTTCTTTTTATTGTCGTCCCAGATTTTCTGTAATATATATTTAAAACAGAATAGTAGAGTAATTAGATAAACCCATTATGGGTAGTATTACAGGCTATCTACAACACCCAGCTTCAAAAGAACCCTAATTCTTAGATTATCTTTTATAGTTAGCACTTATTTTTCTTGCAGAAATTTTGGTCAATAGTAGAAACAAAATGCTGATAAGATGGCAACCTGAAATGCTTTTGGTGAGATTATTTTAATTGAGTAGGAAAAAAAAAATTGTCACAATGAGGAAAAAAAAAATACATCAGAAGAAATTGGAAAAGAGAGAGAGTCCTTGGCTAATTGTACAAATTCATTACATGTCCTCTATGATAAATTAATGACTTAACCAAGAGGTTACCAGAATACTAGCTAGTTCAGTTAACAGGCCCAAAAAATCCAGAAAAGAAAAATTCTCCTTCTACTACACCTATCTACAATTTGTCCTTAACCTTGTCATGGTTCTTTAAGGAAATAACTGTGTAACTCATTTTCCATGAGAATGAGATATCTCACATTTTTATTTATTGGATACTAAAGTTTGAACATATCAGTCGTGGGTTAATCAGTAAGAATGCTATCTTGATATCAAAAAACCATTAACAACGTTGAATATTAGTCAAAATCCTTCTCTTTCTTTTGAAGTTAGATTATATGTAACTTCTTTTCTTTCCCATTTATTTTCATATTTTGAATGCTTTGTTATATTTCTCTACTCGTTAGCTAATTTTATGAATTCCAACTCCAGAAAGTCTAAATTGGAAAACAAAAATGCAGCATTCGGATTACATCAATCAAATCACCAGTCTCTTACAGTCTTACTTATCTTAGATCTGTTTTATGTACCTGGAATTTCTCACTTTAAATTGCAGTTGATGAGTTTGTCAGTTTTTGAAGAATTGCACATAATTAGATAAAAATGCTCATGCTAATCGGTAGTCAATACTCAATACAAAAGAAGAACCTAAGTTTACACAGTTACTACAGTACGGGGAGCAAGGCTATATTCGACCTGAATTACAAACTAAAAAGTTAATCATACCACAAACACTATCTAAATGATAAACTTCTAGGCAACAAAATTTTCAAGTGATAAATTTGAACCAATTGAAAATAATAAGCAGAAATAAACAATTAAATATCCTACGTATAACAAAAGTTAAAAAAGTAACCACTGTAAAGAGATCCTTACAATTTCATATGTTTCTGTATTGATAGCCTTAGACACACTACCACAAGTACCATCACCAAGCTCCTCCAAAATTTTATATCTGAGTAGAAAACAACATAATTCAACTCAACTCAACTCAATTTAGCCTTAATACCAAAATTAATTGGGGCTGGCTAAGAAGAGAAAACAATAAGCAGGAATACCATAAGCATCAAAGAAGAAGAAAAATCTAATACAATCAAGAGAGCTGCCAAGCTACTTACCTTTCCATTATTAGAATTGTAGAAGATGACAAACAAAAATGTGTCAACGAACTTCTGAGAACCTCCTAATAGAGGTGTCTACTCTGTCAACAGAGTGTGAACTACTAATTTCAATATACGGTCTAGAGCTAAACTGTAGCTTCTTATGTACAACTCTGAAAGGAACCTGATTCTCATTGTAGGAGTAATTAAATATTGGCCAAAATATTATCAACATGCTTAAACGCAGCTTCTACAAGCTGCAACAAGCTAGCACCATCTAAAATCACCAGTCTACGATCTCTGTTAAACCTCTGTACAAGCAAGATGGGTCATGTTAGCATGTCAGTCTATCTCTTTAAATTTACTTCCAGCAATGCCCATCCGTCAAAAACTTGCGCTGAGCTGCCAACAAATAAGAAATGGAGAAAACAAACTTAACAGAAAGTCAAGAAAACCAAACCTTCCAAATGAAAACTGAAAAAACAAAATGAGCAATACACTATATAAGATCTAGCACTTCTCCTTTTTATTTGATGCCTCATATTACAAAAGATCTACCTCCTTTTTATTTCAAAGTCACAAGAAACATATAAGCAATGAACAATGTTTAACTATTACATATTTACATTCACACCATCAAAAAGAAGAATAAAACCAGTTTGAATCCTAAACGGAAAAACATTCCTCTAATTAAGCCAATAAACACATAATCGAACATCCAAATAAAATCATTTGGCAATCATAATTAAAACAATAAAAAAGATTAATAAACAGCTTAAAAGGTTAATTTTCTGTTGATTGCTGAAAAATTGAGAGAGCTTCGAAAGAAAAATCTTAAGGTATACGCTACCAATCAAACCTCTTCAAGTAAAGCCTAATTCAGCTAATAAGTTAATCCAATAAAGCTCTATTTTCTCTTTGTTTCACTAAATCATCAAAAGAAAAAACACGACTTCAATTTTCATATTTTCATTTAGTTTCTTCTCATCTCCTTGTGCTTCCTTGGGAACCAAACAGAGCTCAGGCTCAAACATCAAACTACATTTTGACTTGCAAGAAAAGTTACAGCTCCAAAAAACGAAAAATCAAGCCGAAAACTCAAAATTCATAAAATTACACACTAGAAATGAAAAATGAAGGATCGAGAGAGAGCAAAAACTCACCATTTGAAGCAATTAAAAACACAGAGAGATCTAAGAACTGATATTCATCACCAATGCCTATGCAATTTCGTCAAAAACAAAGAAAAAGAAATTTCAGAGAGAGGGAGAGAGAGGGAGAGGGAGAGGGAGAGAGAGAGAATTAGTCTACTGGCTAAACCATTACAAGGGATTCCGCAGAAGAAGCAAAAGAGAAGAAACCAAAGAAATATTAAAATATTTTATTTAAAAAAATATATTTATTTATAATTTTTATTTTAATAATAAAAGTAATTTAAAAAAAAAAAATTATTTGGGAAAATGAGAAACGAAGAAAATGCTTGGTTGTGGTGGGGAGTGGTGTGGTCCCCACATTGATAAGGTACAACTTTTTTAAGTTGAATTACCAAAATCTCCCTTAACGACTTGTTCATCTGGGGAAATTTTTTTTCAAATAGACGAATATTCCCTAGAGTGGATGGGGGCTTTGGGTGACGTGACGTTATGGGACTTAAGCGTTATTAAGAAAAAGATTTTGGGCTTTTTGGAGACTCTAAACTGCCCTTGGTTTTTATGGTTTGGCGTGTTATGTGATTGATGCGGTTGGTTATTACAGTCCGGTCTGGACCGGAAACAGGTTTATTTATTTTTTGGGATTGCTTTTTTACTCTGCGAGAATACAGAACATTTATGCTTTCTTAGTCGAATTGTGACACGTGTATTAGAGCAAGAGGATAAGGATGACATCTAATTTTCACATATGATACGATATGACGTGGATAATCTTGTTAAAAAAAAAAAGTGTTTTTTTTTTTTTTTGCTTAAGTTGATGAGGCTGACTTCGTCCTTAAGGATTCTATATTTTAATTTATTTTTTTATCATCATGTCAAGTTGGGGTGTTAGGATTTTTTGAATTTTGTTAAAATAAAAAAAAATAATTATCCACCAAAATTACATTTATGTTATAAATATTATTATTTTATATTTCTTACTACTCTATTATTTTATATATTTCTTCATATATTTCATTACATCATTATTTAGTGTATTATATTTAGCTTTATTATATTATTTATAAAATGTAACTTATAGTGAATTTATGTTATAATTTATGGTGAGTTTATATATTATAATTTATGATGGAGATAAATTTTATAAATAAGAGTTCTTATTATTTTGTAATATATACAAAAAAAAAATAAAAAACTTCATTTTCTACATTTTTATTCCTGTTGTTACTTTTATTTTGTTTATTTTTCATAACATGTTATCAGCACGATTTTCTTCTATGTAAATTTTTCTACTATTAATATTTTAATCTAACATCTCTTATTTTTTTATATTACCATCTTAATGAATTATATATAATTTATTTTTGTTTACATTATTTAGTTTCATATTCATATTTGCTATTATAATTAAAATTTTTCTATATTTTAATCAAATCTATATGATTTATTAAAAATGATCATGAAGTATAGGTATTATGAAATAATATATAAAATGCTAAGCACTTAAAAGGACATGACATATATTTTGCTTTATTTATTTATATTTTTAATACTTATGTATATTAATTATTTTTTTCATAAATCATCTTATTTTCTATATAAAGAATATATGCACCACCTTCATATATCTATATTTTACTTTGTAATAATTTTATTGAATATTTGCAATTTTATTTGGTCCACATGATTTGTTTTATTATTTTATTTGACAATTTATTAATATTAATGAATTTCAAGCACGCTTAAGCGTGGAAGACTATTGATTATAAAGATAAAAGTTATCGAAAGAGAAAAATAATAAATAATAAAAATAATTGTATTGAAAATGCAGATACTAACATAAATATACTTTCTGAAAAAATACAAGTATATGAAATTAGTAAAAATAAAGAGATATTGATAAATTATATTAGTTATGAAAAAAAAATAAAATTAAAATGAAATGATTGCTGACTACTATTTTACATATGATGTAACATATTTTTATGAATAAAAATGATGATTTTGAACCATAATTTATTCAATAATGTTGAAATAGAGTTAATTGAACAAAATAGAAAGATACAATACAAGTAGAATTGAATTTTCTTGAAAAGTATAAAGTTTTTGGACCCGTAATTCAAACACCAGAAGATGTGAAACTGTTAGATACAAATAGATTTTTGAGCGAAAAATATAATTGTAAAATACAAAACAATACTTACTATACAAAATTTTTCGCAAAAATCTGCAATCGATTATAAAGAGATATACTCTCTTATAATGGATACAATAATATTTTGATATCTTATTAATTTAGTAGCACATGAAAAACTTGATATGTATATAATTGATATAGTTACAACTTATCTATATGACTCAATTGATAATAATATTTATATAAAAATCTCTAAAAAATTTAAAATGCTAGAAAAAATATAATTTAAGTTTTCAAAAAATTTATTCAATTAAATTACAAAAATCTTTGTATGAATTAAAATAATTTGGGTTCATATGGTAAAATCGTCTTAGTGAATATTTGTTTAAAGTAAAATATAAAAGCAATATTATAAAGAAATTTGTATATGAATTTGCCATAATTATTATATATATTGATGATTTGAATATTATTAAAATTTCTGAAAATTTTCCAAAAGTTAACATATTGTTTGAAAAAGAAATTTAAGATGAATTATTTTTAAAAAATAAAATTATGTCTCGATTATAAATTAAATATTTGGCAAAAAAAAAATTATTTATCAGTTAACTTATATTTAAAAAGTTTATTTAAAATTTAATATACAAAACACATTTATTGAATAGTTCAATGGTTATTCAGTCACTTAATGTGAATAAAAATTATTTTCAGTTAGAGAAGATAATAAAGAAATTTTTAAATGTAATAGGCGCATTAATATATTATAAAAAAAGGTGAAATTTCGTTCAAGTGACAATCTAACAAATTAGTTTATTAAAGTATGATTTACTGTAACATTCAAGAAATTGGTTAACAATATTGAAATGTGACGCCTTAAAAGATTTTCAGTGATATTACAAATAGGAAGAGTTTAATACTATACTATTTTTCTCTTAATCAAAGGTTTTGTCCCATTGGATCTTCCTGGTAAGATTTTGATGAGGCAGTTTACTATTTGCAACGTTGGAATATTTTACTCTTTTTCCTTCACTAATTTTTTTTTCCCACTGAATTTTTACTAGTAAAATTTTAATAATACATATTTTTTACAAAGACGAACATCTAAGGGGAGTGTTATAAATATATATATTATTGTGGATGTCTTTTTATTTTTCTTACTACTCTATTATTTTATATGTCCCTTCGTATATCTCACTACACCATTATTTAGTGTATTTATTTGATGTATTATATTTTACTTTATTATATTATTTATAAGATGTAACTTATAGTGAATTTATGTTATAATTTATGATGAGTTTATAAATTGAAACCTATGATAGAGAGAAATTATATAAATAGAAATTTCTATTATTTTATAATATATACTAAAAAAAATAATAAAAAATTCAATATTCTACATTCTTATATTCTTATTTTTTTTTATTTTTCATAATAATTTTAAATCAATAATTGTCAAAAATTTAATCAATAAATAATTGTCAAGATTTTTAGCCTTAAGAAATCTAATTAGTTTTCCCTTTTCATTTAAAAATATGAATATTAAAAACTCAGAGAAATATCTGATTTATAACCTAATTTTGAGTCACGTAAAAAGAAAGTCAATTTTCTTAATAAACTTAATTTTCGAACTAATTAAGAATTTCAGTAAATGAAAATGCCCAAACATAATATCATGGGTCCTATTAAATAATGGGATAAGGTATAATTTTGACTCTGCCGTTTAGTCCTAGGAGCACATTAGCTTTTAATATTTTTCGAGGTATAATTTTGACCCTAACGTTATTAAAATCTATAATTCCGACCTTTTGACTGTTGACTTTTCAACCTGGGCCCCACAAGAATTAAAAAAGTATTTGAAAAATTATAATTGAGTCCCTAAAAATTTATTTATTTACAAAAAAATATTTTTTTAAATTAAAAATATAAAAAAATAAAATAAATTAATAACTAAATAAAAAATAATTATTTTATTTATTTAAAATTAAAAAAATATTATTTTTAATTTTAAATTACTTTTTATTAAATTGAAATAATTAATTTTTATTTAAATATAGTTTTCTAAAATTAAAATAAATAAAATTAATTTTTTATTATTTAATCTATTTTCTAATTTTATATATTTGAAAATTATTTTTATAAATTTAATCATATTTTCTTATTTTTTTATTTAATTAAAATTAGAATATTAAAAAATATATATATATAATTTTATGTATAATATTTATGCATTACATTTTTATTTATTTATTTTTTATATATTTTACTTTAAAATCAAAATAAATAGTATTATTTTTATTTAATTAAATAATTAATTTTTAAAAGTAATTTATCTTCTTATTTTTTATATATTTGATTAAAAAATATTTTTGTATATTAAAATAAAATTATTTTATTTTATGAAAAAAATAATTTCATTTAAACAAATATATAAAAAATAAGAAAATAAATTACTTTTAAAAATTAATTATTTAATTAAATAAAAAGTAATTTATATTAATTTTAAATTAAAATATACAATAAATCAATAAAAAAAAATTGTGTATGAATATTTTACACATAAAATTATTCAAATGTATTTCTAAATATTCTAATTTTAATTAAATAAAAAAGTAAGAAAATATATGTGAATAATTTTATGTGTAAGGTACAATTTTGACCCTACCGTTTAAAAGGTATAATTTTAATAATTAAAATTATACTCGACCCACTCATTCATGTCGATTGAGAACAAGTATAAGTAATAAATACATCCAATCTAACTAGAAATACAATATTAAGATAACCATCCAGATCTAACCTAGCATACATCCACGCCTATCTTTGTAATGATCCATATATACAACATAATTATCTAGATATAATACAACCTTATTCAATTTTAAGTAATTAATTAATGATAAATTACCATATATTTATATGATTAATTAATTAATTAATAATATATATTTAAAATATTAATTAATAAAAATAATTATACATATAAAACTCATTATCTCAACAAAATATAATGAACATAGCATAAAAAAAATACGTGTACCTGCTAGCCGTTGTGCTCGTATACGAAAATACACCAATAATATTAGATTATACTGTATGAAAATTAATAATCATCAATTTTTTTCACAAATTAGCAAAAAAATGGAAATTAGTGTGGGAAGAGGAGTGGAACACAATTGATGAATGAAAGAAATGAGAAATTTTTTTGTTATATATAATGATATTGCTGACGGATTAGGGTTGGATTCGCGAATACTTTTCTTTTTACCATTGTGAAATGGTCAAATTTACCAACGGATTACCAACGAATTAGTAATGACTTTTCTTTTTACCATTATGAAACGGTCAAATGTAATGACGGATTACTAACGGATCTTTCAACCAACGGTAAGCAATTAATATAGATTAGCGATAAAATGTCTTTTTTTATTTTACCGACGGCTAAAACCCATTGGCAAATTTTCGTCCCAATTCCATCACCAAATCCGTTTGTAAAAATGGTGTCATATTTCTCCTCCATAATTTATCAACAAACTTTTCTATTGGTAAAGAACAGACTCCAATTCGTCTGTAATACATTGATAAATTGTGTGAAAATTTTTGGCTCCTTTATTTAACGACGAAAACAATTCCGTTGATAAATTTCCGATATAAATTCGTTGCTAATCCGAAGTAATATTTTTTGACATATTTTTAGCAATATTTCGTCAATAATTCATTTCTAATTAACAACGGATTATATTCGGTCTAGAATTTTATCACTCATTCTCTTAATTCTAGTAGTGTTTATAGGTAATTTTTTATATGAAATATAAATTATATTATTTGGATGTGTAGAAAAATATATAAATAATTATAAAATTAGTATACATATAAAAATTAAAATCACTTGATAACCACCCCTCCGACCATCTTACTCCTATTACTACCCTCCATTGACACTCCCTTTTTAATACCATACGCGATGATAAAATGTTTCGTAAATGAAACTTGAATTATGCATAATTGCGATATTAAAGAAATATTTTCTTGAGAAATATTTAACTTTCAAAATTTTACAAACCAAAGCTTTATGATATTGAAAAAATCTCTATAATTATTTTCTAATATTGCAAAATTAAAACAATGAAAGTCACGAAAACTCATTCCATCAAATTTCTTACGAACAGAAAGCCTTCTCCAAGACATCAATAAATCCTTCGAGCTCCATTATCCCTTAATGCTCACTAAAAAGAATTCATCATTTTCTGCAACTCATCACATAATGATATTGAAAGTAAAAAGATACTTATTCAGTAACTTGAGCCACTATTTTCAAAAGAACTTCTTTATCCCGTTAAAAAAATATGTGACTTTGCGATGACAAAAGCCGTTCCCAAAAGCCTGTCCTTCAAAAATGAAAACACTGCCTTTTTTTTTATCTCTACCAACAAAAGAAGAGAGATAATCATATGATTCTTTAAGGAGACTCCAACTCGACACAATGTTCAAGTTAGAATTAGAATAAGAATATATTCTAAAGTATAGTTTACTGACAAAGACGTATTTTTAATGGTGGATAATTGCTCATCTTTGAATTATTTACAAATATTAAATATATTATTTTAAGTAAAAAAAAAATTACATATTTGATCATCTTATAAATAATAATTTGATCACTTTACTTTTTTTATTTTGCAATAAAGTACAAAATTCATTAAAAAAATAAATAAAAGTTTGATTGACCTTAATACAATTAATGTTAAATCATATTAAAAAAGTCAAAAAATACAAAATTTATTATATAACACAACTCCAACTCTATCAAATAATTTTATAAATATAAAGATATTTTGTGAAATTTTGCCATATGGTCATTATCTTACTTAAAATGTATGTGAATATATGATTTTATACTTATTTAAACATTTTTTTTTTACTTTGAAAGGATGATAAATTTATGATTAATGAAATTTTGTCTTTTTTTGTAAAAAAGTTTTAACATCTCTCATCAATCCATAAATTTAAAGTTTAAGATCTCTATTAAAATATTTAAAATTTGAATTTAGTGCAACTAATTATTTATTCAATTTTTCTAATAAATATCTTAAAAACACTTGTTAAAAATAAAAATTTATATAATATTAAAAAATAAATTTAGAAATAAATTAAATGGAAGAAAAATGAAAGTTTTAACTAATATTACTATAATAGTAATAGAATAAAATATAATTCTATCAAAATTTTCACTATTTTTTATTGTTAAATTTATTTTTATATTAATTTATTTACATCTATCTAAAATAACTATATAATAACTATATTTTTCTGAAATAATCATTTTTAAAGAATATTTTAATGATATTCGTTAGAAAAATTATTATTTAAATTTTTTTAAACGTGAAATCGTTATTTAAATTATGATGTATTGAAAAGATATATTTAAAAAAATATTAAAATTATAATAAACTATATTTTTTAAAAACATTCAAAATTTTTCCATAATATAATACATAAAATAATAAAAATTAAATATGTTTTTTAGAAAATATTTTATTTTGATTAAGTTATTGCATTGAATTAGGGGATTTTTACAAAAATATTGAAAAAATAATAAAAAATTTAATTTTTATTATTGCAAAAATATTTTTTAAAAAATACGATACATACTAAATATATATCAAACATATATCAAATATATATTAAATATATAAAAAAAAAAAAGTAAAAATGAAGGAAAAATTAAAATTAAAATAAAATAAATGTATATTTATGAAATTTTCCCTTAAATTAGGGCCATGAAGGCCCAACCAACTAGGGTGCCAGCCTCCTTAAACCGTATGTAGACACTCGTGAGCCTCCTACCGAGAACAAGCTTACAAGCCCATCCCTTTATACGTTGTCGGTCCGCGTGAATCACCGTCCATCGCCGGCTGCCATTTCACATCGCCTGGCCGTACTCATAGAGAGAAGCAGCAAAGGTAGAACAGCTCAATCAATCGCAACGCTTTATCCTTAATTAGCTCTGTAAGTGGTTTCAATTCGATATCGATATATCTCTCATGTTTCCTGTTTTGAAAGTAATAGATATATTTTAGTTATAGTTTTAAATTCTGAGGAACTGATTATTATTATTATTATTTTGAGGGAATTTTTTTACTTTGGGATTTTGTTTGCCGAGAAAGTTTAACAGAAAAGTGTCTCTGTTCTCTAAGGTTAATTAACATGACGTGTTTGGCTTGCAAGAAAAAAAAATGTTAAAACTGACTAAAGTCACTATTAGATTGCATTATTCGAGGGAAAAAATCTCTAGTAAATTGGACTAGGATTATCTGAGATTGAAAGGCCTCGTATTTTTATTGGTTAGAACTTAGAAGGTTGTTGAGGCTTGTTTATGAAGAGGCTCTTTGGTCTTGATAATGCTATACCTTCTAAGGCTTCTAATGGTGGTAATTCCAGACTTTGGTAGTAATTCATGGACAATGTTGTCTTTATTTTTTATTTTGTATGTGTATTTATGTCCATTAGATGCCATTGAAATTTGTTTTTTAAGGCACATTTGATATGTTTTAGTCATAAATAACTTCAAAACAGCTATATGGTTGTTTTAAATTTTAATCCCCTTCTTGCAACAACATCTAAAGGGTTCTTTTCGAAATTGTTTTCAACCTCCATATAAACAAACTATTAACTATATGTTTTTGATGGTCCATATAAAGCTATGCGACATTGTTTTTTTTTTTTTAGGTCTTCTTTGAGAGTTGGAATAAGAAAAGAAAGGTCTATATAAAGCTATGCAACGTTGTTTCCTTTTAGGTCATCTTTAGGAATTGGAATAAGATGGCAGAAAAAAAAAAAGAAAAAAGAAAAATGGGATAGGATAAGAGTTATCCGTTGTTTGGGAGTTTAATTAGTATGAACAAGAAAAGATATTATGAATTAGTTATCCCTTCAAATATGTATTTCTTTTCCCTTCAAAATTGAATTGAGGAAATAAGAGGTATCCATTGCTTATTACTAAAAATAATATACTATTTTACCTTTAATAACTAATATTCTTTCTTATGCCTTAAACTTTTAAATAATAAATATTTATTGATCATTTATTTTCTTTTCTTTTCCTATTCCATGGATTAAATATTATCTTTTCCTTTCTCATGCAAAAAAAAAAACTCCCAAGACAATTCTTTGCAGCAATCTAAACACACTTCAGAAGCAAACAAAAGTTATCATGATACTTGTGTATGCTAGTACATGTAAACACTGAGCATAATCTCTCTGGGCACTTGGTATTGCAGTTGCAAAATTTTTGAAAGCCTACTCCATTAATTGAATAGTAAAATGGCCGTTAAAGCCTTTAAAAAAGAGTGTAAGCCTTTAACTTTGTTTAGAAGTAGGAAAACTGGAACAACTTAGCGACAAACAATCTTGCTGTGAAAGTCTCTATAATACTTCCAAAAATGGAGAAACATGGTGGGATAGGTGGGCAGGGAGGAGAAAAGATCATATGATTAAACTAGTCATTCTAAGAAAAAATCTGTCTTTTGTATCCGACTTGGTGATCTGAAATGAAAAGTTCTTGTTTAGTCAGTTGAATCTGTTTGTCTATGCTACCCTAGCCCACCAACCAGTTTCATGCAGATAAAATTTGGCTGTGGCACTGCTTAACAGCTTCAGTATTCTATAATTTCCTGGGACAGATAACTGAACATGTCTTTACTCAGACAATTTTTATAACAAAACAGTTTTTCTTATTTTATACACATTAAGTTGTTAACTAAAATGGTTGGGAATCTAACTTGGTTGAGGTGTATTTGATCCAGAAAATATATAAATATTTGCAGCATGGGAAGATCTGGAGCTGATGAAAAGATTCTCAGCTACAATGATGTTGTTCTTAGGCAGTCAGACCTGGACATCCTCAGTGGCCCATATTTTCTAAATGATCGAATCATTGAGTTCTACTTAAGCTATCTTTCTTCTAGCCATCCTTCAGAAGACATACTGCTGGTTCCACCTTCAATCGCTTTCTGGATATCAAACTGCCCAGATACTGATAGTCTCAAGGATTTCCTAGACCCCATCAAGTTACCAGATAAGAAATTGATTATATTTCCTGTCAATAACAATGATGATGTGAACCTTGCTGAAGGTGGATCACACTGGAGCTTACTTGCTTACGAGAGAAATGCTAATGTTTTTGTTCATCATGATAGCTATTCAGGGATGAATAAGAGGCATGCTTTGCAACTTTATAAAGCTGTCATTGGATTTATAGGTGTCTCTGATCCAGCAGCTCCTACTAAGTACATGGAACTTGCTACTTCACCTCAGCAAGTGAATGGTTGTGATTGTGGCTTATATGTTACAGCTATTGCAAGAGCCATATGCTACTGGAATGAAAGCTGTGACCACAAGGACAGAGATGGTCTGTGGTTTTCTATTGTCAAGGAACAGGTTACTCCGGCCGCTGTTGCTAGGATGCGAATTGAAATTCTAGTTCTGATTAGAAGTCTTATGGCCAGCAAATGAGTCTTGTACATCTCAAAAGAGGAATGCATGGGATTTGCGTAAATTTTGATTTATGTTAACAGGACATGGAAACAAAACTCTCTTTATCTCTTTTTAGCTGGGGGTTTAGATGGCATTTTCTCTTGTTTGCGAAACCAATACTAGCTATCATGATATTGGTATAGAAGTTGTCTTTCTGAACAATTTCCATCTTCAGAACTCACATGAATCATTTTTCCTCGGCATTTGGAATTTGCTGCTCACTGAGCTGCAAATGCAAGAAATATGAGCAATAGTTGTGGGAACTGTTGTAAAATCGAGCAGGAATGCAAGTCATGATTTACGATTTCCTTCGAATACTTAATTTGTGTGTTCTGCACAAATTAAGTCTGCAATGATCATGACTGCAATGCCATAATTATTTCTGATAGTCTGCAGTGGTCATGACTACACACAATATCACACTTCATGTAATGATACAGGTAATAAGGTGCACAACAAGTCTAGAGCACTTTATCGCGGAAACAGACAATCTTGGATAATGAAGAAGCATGAATTTTGTTGATTTGCCAAGGATATAGCTGAAGAGCTACATGTATCTATCTTCACTTCACCCTTAATGTTTGCCATCATGGGCTTGTTTCACATTAGCAAGCAGTGTTTCAAGGTCCAAATGCAAACATTCAAAAAAATTTAGGGACCGTTTGGCATGATTTTGTTATTTATCTTTGGTTTTTTGTTGCTCTATTTTCTGTACTTAGTATCTTCAGAAATTAAAATTGTTTGTGATTTTTTATTTTTACAAGTGACAATCTGTATTTATTTTCTATGAAGTTCCAAACAACAAAAATAAATATATTTCAATAATATATATTTCTTTCTTTAATAATTAAGAAATAAAAACTAAAAATTTGAAAATAACAATTAAATCAATATGCTCTTAATTTATTTTCAAATGATCAAAAAACTTTTGGGTTAACACGGAGACGATCTCTGAGGCAGTTGTCGACGGCACAGATAATGGAGATGGTCCTGAACATAGTAATAAGAAGGTCAAGTTACGCGCGACTGGAGACGGCGAACCATCGATAGACTTGGCTAGTAAAGTAGCTGAATCTATCGCTTTTGAACCTAAACGAAAGGTCTCGTTTAAGGATTTAGGTGCGCTATCGAAAGATGATACTAGGCTGATGGAAAGGGTGGTTGGGTGTCTGAAGATGATCTTGACAAGGAAGATACAGAACAGCCAGATTGTCCAACGATTCTAGTATCCAAGGAAGATAAAAGGAGATTTCGCAAGCTATGAAAAAGATCAGTGATAGTGAAGCTGTCGGGGAAAATCTACAAGATATAATTTTCTTGTGCGTAGACGACACAATTACCAGAGCTAAGATTACTGTGTTGGACTTGGAGAATGGATTCTTTTTTAGTTAGATTTGATGATATGGGGATTTTGAGCATGCTTTATTTGGGTTATTGCCAACCATTACTTGACTGTGTACCCCAACTTCGATCCTTCTCATGCACACGAGATTTTTGTGACGATTTTCTTAAGAGCAATTACTAACAGCAGTTATTTCAAATAATATAATTATAAAATAATTATATAAATAAATTAATATAAAAATAAATTAACTAATAAAAAAATAAAATTTTAATATAATTATATTTTGTCACAATTACTATTATTTAAAATGATAAATCAGAATCCTTACTTTTTATTTATTTATATTATTTTTAAATTTTTTATTTAATATTGTTTGAATTTTCAATCCATATATATGTAAAGATCATATCTTTAAAAAAGAAAAAAAAAAAAAAGCCAAAAGTATAAATAAGCTCCTAAATTATATCACTTTTTTCACTTAGATTTTTTTTTTATTCAAATAAGCTCTTAAACTTTTCAATTGATTTACATAAGTCTATCTTAAATTTTCATTCAAATTGAGTCTATTTGAACGAAATTAAAAAATTTAGGAGTTTATTTGTATCTTTTTTTTTAATTTAATCTTATTTATTTTAGTATTTAAATTTTTAAATTTTTTTATTGTATAACATATTTTTATCTATTTTAATTTAATAAATAAATAAATTATATTTTATATTTTATATTTTATTTATCTTTTTAGTAATAAATAATATCATAAGTAATTTTCTCGCATCGTATTAAATTTATATCTTTGTTCTAGTTAAATTTTTAAATAAAAAAAAAAAATCTCGTTTATTGTATAATCTTAATAATTAAACCTAAATCAATAGCAAACTCATTTATCAACTAGATTAATGTTTAAAGTTAATATCATTTTATTTATTATAAATATTAAATTAAAACTTTTAAATTAAATGATATTTAATAATAAAAAATTATAAGATCTTTCATTTATTTAAATATAAAATATATTATTTTTAAAATTTTTAAAATTTTATATAAAATATAAGATATGTGTTTTAAATGTGTTTATTGATAAATTAAAATATAATTTATAATTTATTTATTTATTAAATTAAAATAAATAAAAAATATATTATATAATGAAAAATTTATAAATAAATAAATAATAAAATAGATAAGGTTAAATTAAAAAAAAATTATAAATAAGCTCTTGACTTTTTAATTTGGCTCAAATATATATAATTTGAAAGAAAATTTAATTTTTTTTATCTAAATTAAATTTATTTAAGACAAATTAAAAAGTTTAAGAATTTATTTAAATTATAAAAAAAAAATTAAATGAGTAAAATGATACAGTTACGAAACTTATTTGTTTGAAAAAAAAAAAGAGAGAAGAATTTGGCTGATAGAGAGAAAAGAAAATAAGAGAAAGAGAGATTTGTTTCTCTGTGAACTTTAGGGTAACAACTGAGGAGGGGAAAAAAACTAAAATACCCTCCTAAATTTTAAGGTTTTCCTTTTTTTTTTCCATTGTTTAAAATGTCGTCGTTTTTATTTTGGCTTTTTAATTCTCCAGTCATTAAACATTGCCCTTTTTGGTATCCGTCCTTCTATTTCTTTTCTTTTTTCCAAACGCTTCGTTTTACTCTTATCCTTTCTTCTTCTTCTTCTTTTTTTTTTTTTCTCTTTATTATTATTATTATTATTATTAAACAAATAATTAATTAATTAAAATTAAAATAAATATTCCTTCCCATTTTACATATATATATGTCAAATACGTTGTTATTGATAATATATAACAAAGATGTTTATTAATAAAAGATATATTTTTAAAAATTGAAACATTAAATTATATAATATTAAAAAAATCTTAATGTAAAATTTTATTAGCATTACATCAGTATAATTATAATTAAAATGGTAATAGACTTACATATTAATCATCATATAAGTTTTATATATATATATATATATATATATTAAATTAAAATGTATTTGACTTATAGAAAAACATTATATTTTATTATTAAGAAAATATAATAAT
The DNA here is from genome assembly GCA_948193065.1 of Aleurites moluccanus. Classification (NCBI taxonomy): domain Eukaryota; kingdom Viridiplantae; phylum Streptophyta; class Magnoliopsida; order Malpighiales; family Euphorbiaceae; genus Aleurites; species Aleurites moluccanus. Next base: position 49,664 of record CANXYC010663037.1, on the reverse strand, counting down.
AATATTTTTTCTTTGTTAAAAAGTGAAAATATAATTAAATATAATTTATTTATTTTTTAAATATTTAAAGTGCATAATATAAGAAAATAAGGAGTATGTGTGTTTTAGTAATATTAAATTATTAAAAAAATTATAAAAATATTAAAATATATTTTTTGAAGTATCAAAATTATTTGATTAATAATAATAATATTATTATTATTATAATTATTATGTAACATAAATATTTTTTTAAGAAAACTGATTGATGAAATTATAAGATATAATATTAGTTAAATTAATTGCATGTCATATATCATTATTATAAACTTGGTTTACAAGCTTATTAATTGAATAGCTCACGAATTTATCATAGAATTATTCAGAGTCAAGTTAATTTTAATTTTATTTAAATTAAAATAAAATTTAAATTTAATTTATTTATAAAATAAATTAAACTAAATTAAACTAAACATAATTAAATTTTTATTAAATCAAACACTAAATCACTCATCAAACCCTAATGAACTTTTATTAAGTTAAACACCAAATCGCTAGCAAATCACTTGATTAATTTGCATCATTACTTCCAATTGTCACTTCTTAACATCTAAAAATAGACCCATTGGGCCTCCATAATACTTGTTATATCTGAGTTGAAATATCAAATTTTTAATCAATCCATAAAGAAATATTATATAAATATATTATTTTTTGACTTTTTTTTTTATTTTATGATTTTTTTTATTTTTTTTATTTTTTTTTATATATATTTGATATATGTTTGGTTTATATGTGATATATTTTTTATATATGTTTAGTATATATTATATTTTTAAAAAAATATTTTTAGATATACAGTATTTTTGAAAAAATATTTTTACGCATGTAATATTTTTAAAAAAAAAAATTTATAATAATAAAAATAAAATATTTTTTATTTTTTTTGATATTTTTTAAAAAATCCCAATAAATTATTCTGGCCCATAATATTTTTTTTTCATAGTCGTGTGTATAATTGTTGAATTAATGATTATTTATTTAGCATCGAATTATAATCAAGTCAATTTGAATCAAATATAATAGTAATTGAATGTGGTTGTTTATACACATAATTGGACTTTAAATGTTATTTAAAATTAATTTGTTAATTTTTCAAGCGGTGAAATAATAAAATTACTATAAATTTTAGCATTTTTTTATATGATAAAAATATTTAATTATCTCGTAATATATTTTATAATATACTTTAAAAATAGTACAAATTTTACATTTGCTATAGAATGAATCTCTATGGTACTGCATTGCAGTATTTTCAATCAAAGAAAAAAAGATGAAATTTACATAAGAACCATATAAAAAAGGCAAATTATTATTTGGTCCCAATAATTTAATAAAATTAATATTTATATTCTTTTATTTTAAGAAATTAATTAATTAGTCTTTAATATTTAATTTTATTAATCTCACAAATTTTTTATTAAAAAAATTTAAAAATAAAAAGAAAATATTTTTTTTTATTATATTATAATATATTCAATACCTAAACTACCCTTCTCTCTTGCCCTCACCCTTCTCCTAAACACCGCAAATTAAGCCCGATCTCGTACCTTTGTTACTCCTCCCTTTATTATCCTGCAAACTCATCTCTTAATTATTCACAAACTCAAGCCCGATCTTTGATGATGATGATGATGACCGCCAGGAGTAAAGAAAAAAAATCAGCTCAATGAAGATGTGGATTTTTCTGAAAAATTGGCAATTAATTCTTATTCCCTTCACTGAAACAAAATAGCAAAGCTAATTGATTTGTCATTTATTTAGAGAATCCTGAAAAACCCAGAAGCAATCTTCAACCAAATATGCCTTTTTCAAGCTCATTCTCATTAATCCGCTCCATAAAGCGCAGTAATGTCTTTAGAGGAGTTCTGTCAGTTCCAAGGTACCATTTTTTTCAACAAAATATCTTCTGTTTTTGTATAGATTCTTTAGCAAAATCTTGTTTTTGTATTATTCTTCTTGTGTATAATCTACATTTGTAAACTAGGGAAATCAATTCTTTCTTTCTTTTTGTTTTTAAAGATTCAATTATCTGTTGTTAATTGTCTTTAATAATACTTGTTTTTGGTGTGAATGGAGTGGTTAAACAAGAATAGTTGATTGAAGATTAAGAATAAAAAAAGTTGTGTTATTTGAAAATGGCTTTGGGGCTTGGCGCCCATATTCTGTGATGCGGAAAATTTACTTGATTGTTGATTGTTTATTGATCGAAGAAGGGCCATATTAGGTGATGGTGGAGGAGCTGAGAATAAAAGGGAAGCATTTGCACTTCTTAATTTTTCAGATTATTTTAATTAATTTAATTTAATTGCTTCTTGTTTTGATTTAAGATTGTTGAATTAGGCATTTGTTAGGTGATTTCAAGTTGCTTAATTTCCTCTTGTAAGCTGATTCATAAATTTGACATTCAATTATTCATATTGCTCTTGTGATCTAGTTGTGGGTGGCAAAAAGTGGATGAAAGAAAAGAGAATTTAATGAAAAATGTCGTCTATTTACACAAATTTAATGGTAATTTATACGGAATAATTATAACTATTTATATTAACAAAGTAAAATATTAGAAATTAACTAATTAATTACTCAAAATCTAAAAACAAAAATATTTATTACACTAAATCCTAAAGACTAAATAATAATTTGCCCAAAAAAAAAAAGGCCCTCGAAATTTTACCACCATGAGTAATACTAGGTTCAGATATGATAACCAACATTCTGAATACTTCCATATTCACATAACTTGCACCATGATGTTATACGAAGACCAGGGAAACAATCTTTGTTAGGCACCTAAAAAAGTTCGGGTTCATCTGCAAGATTAGAAAACTGTCAGCATCTTCTGGAGAGAAATAAAAGTCCACTTGCTCCAAAACATGTCATCAACAGAAGCAGGTGAAACTGTAATTCAGGTTTGATAAATTACAAAATAATAGCAAGGGGCAGATCAATTGAAGGTGCATACCTTCACCTTCATCCATGTTAAAATCATCTTCATCATCATCAAAATCAATATTCTGCAAGATCGACAAAATGTTTTAAAACCTTGCTTAAAAATAAATAAGTTTCAAAATCAACGTCTCAAGAACAGTAACTTGTAAGAACACATATGGGAAAAAAATAATTACCCCTCCAATTAACATCGAGAAAGTTTATTGTTCAAGGACAGAGTATATAATTCTACCGGAACACACTAGCTCAGCAATTTCACATTAAGTGACAAGAATCAAGTAATAATCCATGCAGAAAGTTGAAATAATATGTTCACACTTATGTAGCTAATACGCTGTTAAGTTGAAAATATGCTGTTATGTTAATGTCTCTCCCACATTGTCCCAACAAGAGACTCGGAATCTACTTTTTCACCCAAATTTTTTCAGAGGTAGGAACTCTTGCTGGCAGCTTATACCCAAGGATATTATAGATATGATTTCTTGGTCATTAAATAGTGGGATCCCCCAAGAATTTTGAAGTTTCCAACCAATAGAATAAACTTCCACTAAAACAAGGAAATAATGAGTTTACAGTTAAAGGTACTAGGTGTTGTCTCAACTACCCACAGAAGTTGATGAGCGATCTCATCTTCCAAGTTTTTCTGCTTTTGTTTTTGGAAAAAGATACAACAAGTTTGCAAGGGAGATTTTTATTATGTGCCTCAGGAAGTGGTGTCTGCCTAGTAATTTAAATGGCGTTATCCTCAAAAGTTTGCTAATGATGGAGATCATGCTCTCCTCAATGCAATCTGTATACTACCATTGATGAATCACCTTCCACGAGAAGTTTCCTCTGCCGGATTCACTGTTTTTAAGTCACTATTTGACACTTCCAGTGGTCATTCCTGGTGATAACAAAACACTGTCCCATATGGCAAAAAAATGACAACCTATCTCATCATGGGAAGTGCTCCTATTATGTGTAATAATCCTGAATAAATGAAGCTTCTTGGGAGGGTGGGCAGTGGAGTTAGAGCAAAATAATCACAGCATCCTAAGGTTTCTGAATGAACCTGTGCATAGTCATCATCGCTGAAATCTTCCTCAGATTCTTCCGATATTTGATCTTCATCCTCTTCTTCATCTTCACCTTCTTTCTTTTCCTTCTCACCTTTCTCCTCTCGTCCCTGGAGATGACCACAAAAAGAATATGTTGGAACAAAGTTCACTAGGAAGACATAATAAGAGATTCAACAGTTTTTAAGTCCAAAGCCAAATATAAAGAGAACCAACAATACGGTTAGCGAACTAACAATAGGGTTCATGACTCGCTACAATAATTCTTAGACCAAATAATGTAGGTTACAAAGATTTGTAGGTCTACAAATATTTTACCTGATACTTCTGTTCAAGCTTCTCAAACAGGTCGAACTTTTGCAAGTCTGTGATACATGATCCAAATCATTTTAATCAAATATTGAAAAACATCATGTTCCAAGAAATTCAAGACAAAGCATGGGTATTTTATAGAGCATATCACAAGTGTTCATTGAGGAGAGAGCAAATCTTTTCAAACTATGTAAAGCAGAGGCAAACAAATGGAATATAAAATAAGATAGAAATTTATATCTGTATATGTTTGATCAACGTCAACTACATACAGCCACTCATTATGTCATTTATTATGATGCATGCATGGATAAAATAAAATCCAAAAGGACAATGTCAAGGTAACCTAACCAAAACCCATGAATGAATTAAACTGTATGTGACAACTATATCTAAAGCCACCAAATTATTACAAAGTTCAATGCTTTTCCACTCGTCTACCAATGCAATTTTGTTGCATCCCAACATGATTCACTGCTGACTGGGGTGAATGAATTTTTGAGTACCATGGAAACATTCTAAAGTCTCTGTTTGAAACATCTTCGCAACAGCACTTCTGTTTGCTTCATGAATGTATAGATGTATATGAATATGAAGCTCAGTGGTTCATGAACACTGAACATAAATAAGTTCTGCCTTAGAAATGCAGTCTACATAACATGATCTTAAATTCTAAATGTATTGAAAAACAAGGAAGAAAGATTAAAAGAACATATTGCATGACAACATAAGAAAGAGAAAAAAAAAAATCACGCCAACATTACTTTCAATCTCCCATCTCAAATAAGTTGTCATAAATGTACAAGTCAATGCTAGCCAATGGAGTCTATTTCTAGTCCACCACCGATCAATAAAGTTTATGTGATTTCTTTTTTTTTGTTTTTTTCCTACATCAGAAATTTTTAAGGGGATTGGGGTTATCAAGATTTGAACCTCTAACCTCTTGCTCTATGAGGCAAGCGATCAACTACTAGGCTACAGCCCCGGTGGGATATCTATGACACTATGACTGATAGGAGAGAACTCTGATGGTTATCAACATATAGGTGTAACAAATAAGAAATAAGTAAATTGAAATGGGAAAAATCCAATCTCTACATTTTAAAAATTTGGTATATGTATACTTTGCCCATAAGATAGATTCAGCCTTGAATTTTTAAAAGGAGCCACCAGAATAACAACATCCAGAAACAACTCAAAATAGAGAAAGAAATGACAGGGCATGCCATCTTATCAGACCTGAATCTGGGTTCCATCGAACTCTTTTTGAAGTCTGTTGCTCTTTCTTTGTACCTGAATGATTATTGCATCATCAGAACAGTCTTCAAGGTCACCACTAAAAACACCATATTTTTGGGGGAAGAAAAGAAAGCAAAAGTCAGAGATATGCTAAGCAGACCTTCAAGAAGTTCTCTAGGAAAATTTGTAGAAGTGAACTGTAGAAAATAGCGAAGCGCATCACGTTTTGATGTGCTCTTTGATTTCCCCCAATCAGAAAATCTTTCTACATCCATGCTTTCACTTTCTGATTTCATCAGCAGGGAAAGCAAATTTGGAAAAAAATTAATTGAACATCATAGATGAGGCAACTTATTGTCTTGAAACAGTAATAGAAATAGAATCACACAGAAAAGTTTATAAAAATATGAACACCGGTGGCAATTCATTCTTATACAAGTAATGCAAGAGGCAGCATAAAAAACTATGTCGCAAAGTTAATATTTAAATTTAAGGCATGGAAGTCAATATTGCTAATAAGGATTTCCTCAAGTTCTTTACAAACACATAGCCATGGGCCAAACTGGGTCCAGATTCTGCAAACACGTTTCTAAATGGCTCTCCAAATTAGCAGCGGTGAGCACATTGCATGTTGAGGCTTTCAACTCTAAAGTGAATGGCACAGAAAATGCATAACAAGAGAGTGAGTGTACAACGCAAAAGATATAATTAGTTGTCTAGATTTAATTTTGTGATGCCACTCATTTGAAGCACCAAACATATACTAAATAGTAATGAACTATTAAAGATAGCAAATGTCGCTTCTGATCCAGGACAACAAATACATCTTCTGGCAATCCATATTCCTGTGCTCATATATTGGAATGTTTAAAAGAAGGAAGAGAACTTGATCTTTCTTTCTCACATGTCTACATCTTGTTCAGTTGCAAAAGATTATTAAAAATGACATCAGGCATAGAGAATAACTACCCATTAGTCAATCCACCACTTCAAGTGAGTGCATCATTAACTTCAACTTATTAAAATCCATATCACTCAATGAAGTATGAAATTTTCTCTCCATTCTATGGTTAACATATTTATTTGAGAAATAAAACACAAAAAAAGAAACTCGTAAGTTTTCCATATACTCACTCTTTGAAACAGTATCTTCAAGGTAATAAGCTGAGGATTTCCAAAAATTTTGCAACTTTGAATTCCCAACAACTAAGGCCCTTTCCTCCTTCACAGCTTTCTGATTAGGTAATTGAATTTCCTGCAATTTTCACAGAGAAATTTTCTCATTGAAAGCAATAAAAATAGCACAGCCGGTAATTTGATGTCACAGCATTATATTTAGCACACAAAACCACTCAATCTAATTAGGAAAAACATCAGTGTTCAAGAATAACAATCTATATAGCAACCATAGAACCATAAGAACAAAAATTATATGCAAAAAAGAAGGTAGCATAAAAAAAAAATGTAAAGGATGCACTTTATTCAAGAAGAGCATCCTACATTTTATTCCCACTCAACAACAACAAAATAACCACCTAAAGAAAACCCAATTTACAAATGAATTTCCCTCTGATTCACTTGAAAGAAAACATTGATGGACCTAAGCATATTTTGAACCCCACTATATATATATTCCAGTTTGTTTAATACCTCCAAATTGAATTTAACACTGTAAATGAATTAGAATATTCAAAATTCAAAACTCAAAAATTCCAAATCTACCCAAAATGGCTAAATAAAATCTAAAATTAGCTTACCATTTCAATTGCACATTTCAGTAATCAAGGAGTGATCTTCACTGAAAGAGAATATGCAAAATAAACAAAATAAAAAGAACCCAACTTTTACTTTCTTTTAAAAAAATACAATAAAAGAAGAATTAACTCACAGGGAACTCCACAAAAGGTTCTTGCCTAGCATAGCCAAACCCACCTCCTCCTCCAAATCGTCCTCGCCCTCGTCCTCTTCCTCTAAATGACATCTAAAAAACACAATGATGATGCACGCACAATTAGAAATTAAAATGTGGGAAAGACTACTTTAACAGTGTTTTTAAAAAGAATTGAACTTTAAATGAAACTGAGAAAAAAGCTGAAAACTTTCTTAGTCATTTGTAGTTCCATAAAAACCAACTACAATCCATAACCTAAAATGAACAGCTTTACCTGTAGAAGGTTTTTTCTCTTCTTTTATGAGGCCTTGAAGAGGGTTTTCTCCGGGTTTTGAATTACAGATGAACTGCGATAATTGAAATGAGAGGAAAGGAATAGAAATAAGGATTTCTCATTTCTGAATTCTGAAACAATATTTGAATTAGAGATGAACTGTGATAATTGAAAAGAGGGAAAGGAATAGAAATAATGAACAGTTTTAATTTATTCTGAGCAAATAAATTAATAATAACATTAAAAACAACCCAAAGAAATTACTTAATAATAATAACATCAAACAAACAAAAATAAAAAGTGACTTTGTTTTTCTTGAACCAACAATCAGAGATATGCAAAAAGCAGAAATGGCATATCGAAATAGTTGTTAGGTGTTACTGTAAAATGGATCTGAAGTGGCAGATAAAAATAACAGAATTGCCAGTCAATTGAAGCGGAACAAACAAATAGTAAAAACAACAGTCTAACTGGTAAAACTGGACACACCAGATTATTCAGAAAATATAAATAAATAAAAAATCAAAATCTTCCAGTCCCTATGAATTGTCAATAGTTCGCAGTCTCTTTCAATACAAAAAATTATTTTCGTTTTCGGTTTTGATTTATTAGGTATATAGCGAGAGACGGAACTCACTGTAAAAAAGCAAAACAATCAACTATGGCGATGACAAGCTTCGCTAGGAGAAAGGCATACCTTCTCACCAGTTTCTCACGCGGCTTCGCCTCTTCAAGGTGAAGATCAGTGGCAGGGGCAGGTGGCTGAAGTGCAGAGAGTGGCTGGAGTGACGAGGGCGGTTGAAAGGAGAAATTAGTGAAGAGGGGCAGAAGTCGGCTGAAGCCTGACGGAGAATTAGAAAATAGAAATTAAGGTTTTATTTTTGTGTTATTTGTTCAAAATTAAAAAAAAAAAAAAATCAAAATTACGTAGTTTTATGTTAAAATGAGGTAATTTTGAATTTGACATTAAATTTTATAATAATTAACAACCATCAAAACTATATAATTTTATAATAAAAAATTAATAATTATTTGTAATTTTTGAATAAATTATTATAAAAACTCTATTAATATCATGTAAATATAAATATATCAGTATTTTACTTAATCCAAATAATTTTAATCTCGACCTACATATTAATTAAAGTTAATACCTAATTTTTTATAACTACTTTCTAACCTTTTTTACAAATTATTAGTAGGTAAATAATATCATTCATCACTAATTTTTTATTAGTATTAATAATTACTAAATTTTTTTTTATTATTATCACAAAAAAAAAAATTTGACTGATCACTATATTTTAAAAATTATTTCGCCAGATAATACTCTATTAAATTTTTTTATTGGATCAAAGCACGTAGCAATCATATCAGTATAGTGCGTTGAATCGAATGGACGTGTCAGCATAGTGCTTTTTTATTTTGATCACTAAACTTTCACCATTTTTTTATTTTTTTTTTAATTTATATTTTTTATTAAATAATTTTTAAAATACAATAAAACATCTATTTAATTTAAAAAAAAAATAAAAATTATATTATTATTAATATTAACTCAAGCATAACTAAAATTATATGCATTAAAATATATAGATGATCAATAAACATTTTGTATATACTTATCCATATCAAAACCACCATAATCATAATTCTCAATTTCAATCACAATCTCAACCTACAATATCAGAATCACCTCTCGTATTCTCTTGTCTCACCCTTTTCTCTCTCCTCGTTCTTATTGGCTTTTTCGGCGTATAAATCTTTTTTTACTTATTTTAACTATTTGATCAACTTCTTATTATTCTCGAGCGATTTTTCTCAAATCATGAAATCCTAAGTATTTTAGTCATGTTGATTATTATTGCTGTGTTTTTTATTAGTGTTGGCTCGCTTTTAATTTCTATTTTGTTGGTTGGATTGGCTATCATGTATGTACACTGAACATTTAGAGTGCCTAAGAATTTGATCCTGGACGACTAAGAACTTGTAATATTGGATTCCTCTATTTTCTCAGTAGCGTTGCCTCATCTACCGCCACTATGGCTGCTCTAGTTGTTGCCTCATACCTTTTCTTATTTCTTTTCGACTTATTTGTTATGAGAAAAATGTGGAGATTCAATTTTTTTTTTTCTGATATGAAAGTAATTCAATTACAGTTTTGTAAATTAATTTAAGATCTGATAATATTTTAGATCTGATTAATTGATTTGCATTGTAATTTGAATCATAATTATAGAGGTTTTTATATAGACAAGTATCTACAATATGTTTATTGATCATCTATCCGTTTTAATTTATATAATTGTAGCTATGCTTGAGTTAATATTAATAATAATATAATTTATATTTTTTTAAAATTAAATGGGTATTTTGAAAATAATTTAATAAAAAATAAAAAATTTAAAAAAATAAAAAATTTAGTGGTCAAAATAAAAAAATTATGAAAATTTAGTGATCAAAATAAAAAAATAGTATGCTAACGCATTCATCAATTCAGCATACTATGACATGACTATTTGTGTTTCGATTCGGTAAAAAATCTGATAAAGTGTTATTCAGTAAAATAATTTTCAAAATATAATGATCAATGGATAACCTTTTTTTTTTTTTTTTTTATTTAATGATCACAATACAAAATTAATATAAATTTAGTGATTACTAGTGCTAATTACCCAACTATTAGCCTAATGCAAATACTTTCACATTGATAATGTTTGACAAAAATATTAATTAATACAAAATATATACTAAAAATTAAAATATTAAAATATATAATATTAACGAAAACTTAATTTAAAATTCTATTGGTATCATATAAATATAATTACAATTAAATAATTTCATAACTAGACTTACATATTACTACGGGATTTTTTTTATTATTACTCATTGATTAATCATAACATATATTAAATTTTTTTTTTTTAAATATATATGTAGTGAATTAAAATATATATAACTTATAAATTAAGTGTGAGCATTATATTTTATTATTAATAAAAGGTAATATTAATTTTTTTAATAAGAATATCTTTTGTTAAAAATTGAAAATAAAATTAAATATATGATTTGAGCTAAAATTGTGAGAATAATAACAGTAATAATAATAATAATAATAATAATATATAATTATTAATTTAATTAAAATTTTTAAAATATGCATTATCAAACAACTTAAAATAATGAGAATATTACACAAATATACTGTTTTTTGAAATTTTTTTTCAATTTTATAATTATTTTTTTTTTCATTTTGACTGTTTTTTGATATATACTTAGTATATATATAGTATATTTTTTTGTATATATTTGATATATGTCGTATTTTTAAAAAAATATTTTTAGATATATAGTATTTTTAAAAAAAATTTTGACAATAAAAATAAAATATTTTTTATTTTTTTCAATATTTAAAAAAAAATCCCTAAAATAATTATGTGCTGAATCAAATTATCAATCACCACCTAAGGATAGTGCATTTCTAATATAGATAAAAAACTCAGGTTCGGAAATCTCTTATCGGATACTAAAAAAAAACATTTTTAAGCCCTTCAATTGGTAAAAAAACACTTCTTTAAAAAAAAAACTGAAAATGAATTTTTGGGCTAAGCTTAGGTTCTAAAAAGTATTGGGCTATTGCGGTATTTATCAAGATTTTTGGGCTCAAGTTGCCTCTCATGTATGCTAGTAGCAGACACTATCAACTTTGAATATGGATCAGTTTTCAAACCCTCTTTAATGCCTAAAAATTTCCCTTACGCTATGTTTATTTTGATAGAAATGGAGAGGAAAAATGAAATGAATATAATTTTTTTTGTTTGATTAGTTAAGAAGGAAGAGAAAAGAAAAGAAATAAGAAAAAATTATATTTTTTTGTTTAAATTTTAGAATAAAAAAATTTCTTTCCAATTTAATTTAAAGAGAAATTAAAAGATAAAAGATATGGAAAATGAAAATTATAAAAATACATTTCTTTTATTTTTTATTATTTCTATTTTATAAGGTTAGAATGGTAATTTTTTATTTATTTTCTCTATTTATAAATAAAAAATTCAAACAATATAAAAAAAATTAAATTTTTTTTATTTTATCTTGTTTAATTTTCCTTCATTTTCCTGTACAATTAATGCACCAAATATAGCTTAATTTTCAAAGTTTAGAAATTAAAATTCTTTCTTTCTTCTTTTCTCAATTTATTTTACTCCAATTTATAACTTTATCTGTCATTTTCTCAATATATTTATAATTAGTATAAAAGCAAATCAAGCTAACACATCATAATAACAAGTTGACATGCAACTTTCTCTACTAGACATACATGTTATGTTATGATAAATACAATTAATATATGTTTCTTCCTTTTCTTTTTGGTATTTTACTTAAATTATATTAATTTTAAGTTAATTTTTACAGACAATGTGATTTTATTTTTTTCAATACTAAAATTGATTATTCACATCAAAATTAAATAGAAAATTTATAAAGAATCAATGGAAGAAAAATTTTCTCTTATGATCTAATTTATGTAAAATTAAAACCATAGCTAGTTAACAATCCTAATTTTAGTTCAAACAATAGTAAAATCTAACTGTAATTTCTAGTAGATATGTTATAAATTTGAAAAAATATTAAAATTTTAAAATACCCAAAATTTAATCAACGAACAATTTTTTTTTTATACATCAAAATTTAAATGATAAGCTGCATAATATCAATATTTTCAAAATCAGACCGATTAAAAAACTGATGAAGATAAATGGTCAGAGAGTCAGAGGTTCGATTAGAATCGAACAAAAAAAAATCGATATACATATATATGGATATATAATTTAACATTTATTATATATATGATGAAAATAAATATAATTTGATATTTATTATTTTTAATCAAAAATAAATAAAAAAATTGACCCGCTCGAACCAGAAAAATCAACCCAATTTGATTGATTCATCGGTTAATCAATTTTTTAACTGATTTTTAGAGATGATTTTTAGGTTGATCAAATCGATTCTTAATTCGATTTTTAATTTTTTCGATTCCACCAATTAATCCGAACCATTTTTAACAACTATGCATAATAGAGATATTTCTCTTTACTATAAAGTTTTCTAACCCATTTTAAAATTCAAATTTGATGTAAATATTTGAATTAGAATTCAAAATTCATTAATTATGATGAAAATATTATAGCAAGTTAACCCTCGTAGAGAAAGTTGCAAAGAAGTAATAAATTAACCATGTTTAGAATGAGTGCTTAGGCCAAGATTTCGCATGTCATGAGTCGGAAAAATCTAACCTACTTATATAGATTATATAGATTAAATTATAGATTAAAGTATCATAATTCTAAATTATTAATCAATTTATTATAAGAAGACAAGGGGAGGCCATTCCAAAAAATAATTATTGATTTATTGGTTTAATGAGACAAAGCTTATAAAGATAGACAATTAATTGATGATAATGGACTGTCTTATTACGTAGCCAGAAACTGGCACTCCCACCAATAAACACAAAATCCATGCATATGAACCCTAGCTGAATCCTCGAGAGTAGCTGACATTGACCCAAAAGCAATCACAGTAATCGTATACAGCCCAGGCCATTTTAGACCCAACCAAATAGCACTATATAATAATTAATTTTTCTAATGTTAGTCTTAAATATAGATCGTAATTAATTTATTTATAATTTTTTTTATTTAACCTTCCTTAAAAATTTGAATTTATTAATTGGTCCCCAGTTAAAATAAAAAAAAATTTGCTTTTTTTTTTTTTTTTTTTTATTGAGGGGGATTGCTGTGTATTTTTACACAACAGCTTCTCATGTGTCTAATTTTATGTACTTAAAAATATTTATAAAAATTTATAAAAATTGTAATTAGATAGTGTTTCATATAATGAATCTAATGATATATTTTTTTATGCTAAATAAAAATCAAATGGATAGAAAAAAATATATTATAAATTTTGTATATTATATTTAACGGTTTAGATTTAATGTATTTATAATGCATTTTTAGCTGTCAATTTGATTTTTATTTAACATAAAAAATATATCATTAGATTTATTATATGAAACACTATCAAATTACAATTTTTATCAAAAATTTTATATACTTAAAATTAGACACATAAAAAGTTCCTATATACTCAACCCTTTTTTTTTTTTCTTTTTGAAGAAGCAACGAAAACATTGCTCTCTCTTTTATATATTCTTTGATATTCATTTCCACATCTTTATTTTTATTCAGAGTCCTTGTTAGTCTAGAAAAATTTTAACATTAATTTTCTATGAAAATAATTAAATTATAAATAATTTTAAGAATCCAATTATGTATACTTGCATCTATAAGTAAAATAGTATAGTGAAACTGCTTTATAATAGCAGGATCAACTGATGATAAGGCAACAAAAGACACCCACATGGGCCTTCTCCATCCAAAATTAATATCATAAACACCATGATTACAACTTGTTATTAATACAAAGTCTATTTCACTAGAAAATTATTTTCTCATTTCCATAATATTCTCATAAAACTTAAAGAATCCTCCATCACCTTGTATGTTCCTCACAAAATTGCAATTAATTTTTGTTATAGCTTCCTTTTTTTGCAAACTATGCTAGGTAGTTCTACTTCTACAAGTAAGCTGATCACTGCAAATGTCAATCAAATAAAATTTTTCAATGAGAGAAATTTCTTATGGTCCCCTAAAAGAATTTTTTGGTTCTACTCCTATATAAATGCATTCATTAAAAATTTAAAATTTAAAAAATATTAAATAAATAAATTTAAAAATAAAATAAATTCTTAAAAAATACAGATTTTGACCTATCACTTAGTAATTATAACGAAATACAATTTTATTAATATATTTTTATCCTATTCAACTTATTTTTTTTATATTAATTTATTTATTTTTTTAATATAATTATTTTATTATTATATTTTATTTAAAATAATTATTATTAACGAGTGTTTTAAAAATACTTATTAAAAAAATTGATAATATATATATAAATATATATATATATATATATATATATATACTTGTTAGAAAAATCAATAATAATATATATATGGATACAAGTACAAATCCTGTAGTAATGACATAAAATCATACATAATTGAAAGTTTAGTACTTCAAAAATATTCAATAATTTATATATAATAATTATTCTAATTTATATAATCATGAACCTACATAGTATATAGACTATGTCCTTGTATTAGTCTACGTACAATACTTATTAGATCCATGTCATAGCTAGCTTGCGGCCCTAATTCCAAAAATTATTGTTAAATATAATTAGGGTATGTTTTCTAGATTTTATTCATATAATTAATTAAAAAAACATGAAGATGTTATATTTTATAAAATGGATTAATATTGTTCCGTAAAATTTTTTTTTTTTACAACGCTTCAAAAAATTAATTGATTAAACATATTTTTCTCAACAATAAAAAAATTAAATTAAATTTATAAATTTTATAATAAAAATAAAATATATAAATACACACTTATTAATTCATTAATTATTGATTGTTACACTGATAACCATCAACAATTATTTCCGATATTTGATTATCCCTATCGATTATTATTTATTACTCGTGATCACCATAATTTAATATTTTTATATATTTTTTATATTTAATAATAAAATTTAAAAATTAAAAATTTTATAAACTTAAACATATTTATAATCCTATAAATTGAAATTTTTAATATTTTTAAAATAACATTTAAGATTGTAACTAAATAAAAGAAAGTTAGTTCTTTGAAAAATATTTTTTTAGATATAAATTATTTTCCATAAAGCAAATGAAATTTACATTAAAAAAATCAATTAGTTTATTGGTCAAATGTTTAACTTATAATATTTTTTTTTAATAAATTTAATTTTAACTAAAACTCGAACTTAATTTTTTTATATATAAATTTAGTTAATTCAAATTTGAAATTTTTTATTATAAAAATAATTTTAATATTATTAAATAAAAGACTAATTAATAATTTAGCATCTAAATCATAATATAAAAGATCATAAATTCAACCTTTAGCTATTTCTATTTCTTTAAATATATTCAATATTATAAAAATAAATATATACATAAATCATATAAATTGAATGAGAGGTGATAGGTGGTGGTGCATTACTTTGGGGCATTTCCATCCCACATACATACGTTACTTAATAGGGGAATCGAATAGAAAACGGTTCTTGTTTGAGTTTGTCTGTCCTTATCCATAAACTGGACAAAACCAAATCCGTTACCAAAATCTACCCTATCATCATCGCCATGATGATGCCTATGTCATTTTGATGTGCCTTTGCGTACTCTCATCGTGCCTCGCGTGACCAACCATCCTTTCCTCACACGTTCCTTTAACAAACCAAGCTAACAAAGATCTAAGAATTTTGAAAGGCAATTCATCCGTCTGATCTGATTTGATTTGGACCTATTAATTAAGTAGTATGGGAGCTGTCTGAATTAAGATTGATTAGAGATTAAAGAAGGGAAGAAAGGAGAAGGATAATCAATCACTCTTCCTTTGTGTTGTTTGATAATAGAGATAGAGGTAAAAAGGGAAGTGAATTTTTTTTTTTTTTTGTGCATTAGCTAAAAAGTTAATATGATATTTAAATTTTTATAAAAAATTTAAAGATAAACTTATAATTATGTAAAAAATTTGTTGTTGTATAAAATTATGGACCTCGTGAGAAATGAAAGATTGAGTGAATATTTAATAAAAAAATTTATATAACTATTAACTTTTTGATTTTTAATAGTTACAGTATATTATTTAATTACTAATAGCTAATCCCTGTTAGGTAGTTAAAAAATAATTGTTTAGAAAATTTTTAATTTGAATTTTTTTGAAAAAATTTCTACTTACACCTTATTTGTTTTAATTATTTGTATTAACTATCAGCTATTAGTTGGTGACTGATAATTGATTATTATAAGTATTTGGTAAAATTATTATTAGCTGATAGCTATTGATATGTTTAATGATTATTAAGAATAAATATTAATATTTATTTTTTCATTTAAATAATATTTTTATAAGTTAATTTAGTTTTTTACTAAAATAACCAAAAAAAATTTTAAAAAAACTTTAATTTGAAACTATTTTGAAAAAATTTTAAATAACAGCTAGTTCACTGTCTAACAGTTATCGTAAAAAAAAGTTTAATGCAGTTTTTGAAAATAAAAAAAAAAAGTAAAAATTGCATCAAAATTTTTTATTAAATACTAATTTATTTAAATAAAAAGACTAATATTTTTTTTAAAAATAATATTTAAATAAAAAATAAATAAATATTAATATTCATTCTTAATAATCATTAAATATATTAAATACTAACAGTTAATAATAAATTTATCAAACACCTACAACAATCAGCTATTAAGTAACAAATATCAACTATCAGTTATCAGCCACTGGTTAACAGTTAATAACTATTAGACACTAGCTAACAGTTATCAACAATAATTATTATAAACAGCTAAACTAAATGTAGGTAAAAGAGAAAATTAATTTTATTGTTTCTATCCAACCAAACAAGAGAAAATTAATTTTATATCTTCAACTTTTCATTAGTTTACTTTTTCCTTCAAACTATACATAGGGTTAGAATCGATATTATAGATCATTATAAGAATTAGATCCAACTGAAAGTTGAACGACTTAAATCAAATTTGAATTTAATTCAACTTGGAGGATATTTGATGTGACATTTTGAGACAATTGTTAGTGTTTCAATTTTTAATAGTTAGTAGATATACATCTTGATATAGTTAATTAATAAGTACGTAATTTTTTAAATAATAAATTCATAATTAATTTTTTTTTTTAATAAAAAAATAAATAGTTAGTAGATAAATATTTGGTTAAATTTAAGAAAAAGAACAGATAATAGCTGCTATACCTCCTTGCAGCTGCCGTTAAAAAAAAAATTAATTAATTTTGCAACTTTTTAATAATTCTTTGATTTTAATGAATATATTATATTAACCTTTATAATTATCTTATATTTTATATCATTTAATTAATTTTTATATTTTTTAATAAATTTTTAATAAAAATATTATTTTAATATTAAAATAAAATATATTTTAAATTAAAAAATGAGATAAATAAATTGAAATATATCAAAAAAAATTAAAACATTTATTTTGAAATGAAGATAATTTTTTTTAAGAAAATAATAAAAACTAAATCTAGATATATTTATAAAAAATAACAACTACTAATAAATTTATCAAATATTTATATCAAATAACTATATAATTACATCAAATCTGACTCTAAATCTATTTAAGATATTTACTAATTGAAAGTTTATGATCTAATCATTTGATTATATATATATATAGAGAGAGAGAGAGAGAGAGAGAGAGTTTTGTTAATATATAATTTTTTTTTTTTTTTTTTCCTAAAACTAACTATGAAAATCATAAAAAAAAAGAGGTGCAATGGAGCGGACTAGTTATGGAAAGAATAAAACGAAATTGAGAATTGAGATAATGCCTTGCTTAAGAAGGAGGAAAAGTGGAGGCAGAAGCTAACGGTGGTGGTGGGGCAAAGTGGAGCCCAATGTAACACAAAACGAATTGAAAGGGCCCACACCTTGGTTGGCCGACATTGACAGCGATTCTCTGTACATACGTACACATAATGTAGCTCGCTTTGTAGTACCTGCCAGTACCGGTACCACAACCGGTTTTAAGGTAATTTTACACTGAAAATCTTAAGCTGTCACGTCCCTAATCCGACACATTCCTATTCGAATACCGCACAGTTTAATAAATAAAATAGGTTGGAATATTTAAAATTTATGAAATTTATTTAAATTTATAGAATTAAAAATTATAAAATATAAAATTAATAAATTTGATAATTTGATATTAAAATAAAATCCTTTAATTTATTATTTCTATTTTCATATATTCATATTTAGTTAAATAATTAAATTTTATATATTTTTAAAGTAAATTATTAACTTACCATATATTTTATATACTTTCTAATTAAATTTATAATGATACGAGAAGATTAATAAATTTAATTATTTTTATTATTGGAGTTAATTAACTATATGATAATATCCCTTCATTTATTTTTTATATTTTATTTTTAACTAAATTATGAGAGTTTGTAAGAAAATATAGACTTTACTTTATTAAATTTTGAATTTTTTTAATATTGGTGAAAATAATTTTTTTTGGTTAATCCCAAATTCTTTAATCAATGCTTCTCAAATGAAAATAATTGATCTTAGTTGGAGTAATTTTACAGGATAAATTTTATTAATTATAAGAATTTTAAAAAATTTAAAGAAAATAAGATTTTATGGAAATAATTTGAGAAATAACTTAAGTAATGATTTAGATTTTATATATATTTAATTAAACTCTTATGAATTTCAAAAGAATATTGAGATGTTGTGTAGAGGCACATGTTGCTAAGAACTCTTCAAGAGAATTAATCAATTCAAGGGCAATATTGACAATTAAAAGGTAGAAACTCATTGGATGGGCACAAATTCCTCGTGTGGAGCCCAGGTGCTGAAACCTTGGTGAATATAATTATAAACAACTAGCCAACTTCAACCGGTAATGGGTTCGACCGTTTATGAGGGATTATTATGAATTGGGGTGTTGTTCTTTCCTCGTAAACCGAAATAATAAAATATATACAATATTTTTCATGCCACGTGTTCGGTCAGACAAGTGGCATCTTCTCGTAGTGGGTTCCACATTCCACCGACCACTCACTCTACCCTTGTTTGTTTGTTTTCCACGTGTTTCTTGGGCTTTTCCACATTCGCATCTTCCTGAGTGTTTGAATTCCTACTTTAAAAATTTAAAATATTATAACACACAATATTTTTAAGTGATTTAAATATTTAATTTAATATTAAAAAAGTGTTTAATAAAAATTTTATTTTGAAATATCTAATTTTTTTTTTAATTTTAAAATTTAAAATGATATTTTAAATTAATTATTAAAATATTTATAAAATTATTTAATATTTAATATTTTAATTATATATTTATTTTAAATAAATCCAGTCACCCTCTAAATAATAATTTTTAATTTTTAAATTAATTTTTTTTAAACATTATATCATACCTCAATTATATATAAACATTATATTTGATATAGGTAATTAGATATATAGTTTAGAAGAATTTATAATATTTTTATTAAATAGGCTTTCGCTATGATCAAAATTTAAAATTTTCTTAATTTTAATTCAAAAAATTATACATTCAATTGAATTAAAAAAATAATAACCTTATTATTGGAATCTGTCATTCCATTCTCATAAATAATTTATTTTTTCTAGTCATTTTCGATTCCACAACTTTCAAGGTATTTGTCCCTAAGCTCTTTCCTGCGCCCACTTTTCTTTTGTTTTTTTAATCAAAATTCATTATTAACATTCTTGTTCTCTAGTTCCATCATTGTTCAAACTTCATCATTTCATAATCTAACTTTTTTTTTTAGTAATTAATCAATGAGTATTTAATTCATTTAAGTATGTATTATTAAAATAATTAAATATTTTAAATTTAAATTCATATTAAAACTCAATTTATAAAAACAAAAAAATTAATAAGAAAAAAAAAGAATGATAATTAGCTTACGATAAAATATATCAATTAAATTGTGATATATCAAAAAAAAAATTAAAATATTTATTGTAGAACAAATATAGTATTAATAAATTGAATTTAATATTTAATTCTATTATTGGCATATAATTTCAATTTACTTAATAATTAATTTATTAATTATAATGTTATGTTAATTTGACTTAATTCTAGCTAAAAACCCACTAATTTAATTCATTAAGTTATTTTTTAAAATATTAATTATATTTAAACTGAGCTAAATCCTCCCACTTATATCAACTACCCTTTTGTGGACAATTTTTTTTACTATAATTGAGTTGAAATTGACATTCCTCTAACAGCCGTAATATTAGCTAGAAATCTTCTAATATAAAACTCTAATATTACATAATATTAATTATACTTAAACTGAGCTAAATCCTCACAGTGATAATATTTACTTTTTTGTGAACAATTTTTCTACTATAACTGAGTTGAAATTAATATCCCTCTAACAAGAGCAATAATACTAGCTGGAAATCCTTTTATACGAAACTCTAATAATATATTAAAACTTATGAGCTCGTATATATATAAGTTTATAAATAAGTAGATATTAAAATTTACTTATATAAAATTCATTAGCTTATGCTAAAATTAATATTTAATTATTTATATATTTTTTTTTATTTTTTTATTCAATATATAATATATTTTCAACAGTCATAAGAAGGCCTGTACGTCATAGGGAAAAAAAAAAAAGCATTTTAAGACTAACAAATGGTCATTAGTAGCACTAATTTTGCCCTTTTTAGGGAATATAGAAAAACCCTATTTGATCAAAACCTAATCCATGAAGATTCACAAGTGGGAATAAAAGATTCTTTCCTTCATTAATTTTTATTTATTGAACTGCTTTCCTTTATTGATTATAATATGTTACCATATGTCCAAGCACAGTTTCTAATCCTACTTTTTTTTTTCTTTTTCTTTTTTTTTTTTTTAAATTTAATTACTATCACCCAATTGTTTTCTTTGACTGTTAATTTTGACCAGTCAACTAGATTGATCCCCATGAATATAATGTTGTTTTGGACCCACAGACCCCACCTCAGGCTAGGCCCCACCACAATGTTTTTTCATAGTTTTGAAAATCAAAGGTCTTTTTTTTTTCTCTAATTAGTGATTTGTTTATTGTCATGAGAGAGATAAATAGGGCAAAATATATAGGATCCAAAGGAGAAATCAAAACAAGAGTGGGTCAATCATTGTTTGTTTATGATTTTTCTACACCAGACAGATATGATAGCTTAGAATTTTGGTTTGGTAACATGGGATTTCTCACTAGTCCAAGAATCTTGCTCCACAAATGGAAATATTTAAAAGAAAAATTAATAAATAAATAAATAAAAGAAAGCTAAAATATTGAACCCGACAAGCCAACCAATTTGATAATTAGTGTGTTTCATTTACTAGTTACTAAATTCAAAGGAAATTGTTAGCATGAGATTGAATGTGCTATTTATAAAAGTATTATTTATATATAGTTTTATAATTGCTTTTATTGTTAGGTTAAGATATGAATTTTTGTAATTTCTCAATTTGATGCATTTAAAGATAATTATAATGTATTTTGATTAGTAAATATACATTATTTTCAAATTATATTTATGGGTTCATAAAGAAAATATACAATTGTTAAAATAATTTCATTAAATTTAGGGATGAAAATTTTTTTCATTCCGTCATATACTCGTTCTGTCATGTTTTGAAACCGTTTAATAAATGAGGGGAGACAAATTTTTTATTTTTTATTTGAGTTAAATTCGGGTATTAAGTCCTGAATTCGATTCAATTATATATATAGAGTAAAAATTATATAAATTAATAACGTTTGGACTACTAAATTCTATTAATTAAAAAAGATATTAATTAATCGATAAATTAATAATTATTAATTTAAAGAGAGTATTTATAATTCAACAAATAATATTTAATCAACTAAAAAATTATTGTATTTTATCAATTTTATAATTAATTTAATATGAATTAAATAAATTAAATAAAAAATATGTTATCAATTGAATATAAATTAAATAAATTAAACTAAAAAATTAGAGAATTCAACCCTAAAACTTTTAGATGCAATAAGAAAAATTATAAATAAAATCCAACTAGATTTAAATTTGAAGAAAAAATAAGTAACAATTGACTCATATATTATTAAAATATTATAGTTTATTATATATATAATATTAATATATTATTAATGACAAATTATTAATTTATAATATAAATGATACCATATAATTATATGAATTTTCAAAAAAAAAATTATTTTATTAATTTATCAAAATTATTAATTTAGTCCATTAGCCCAAGTTGAGACTGTATAAAATTATTATATAATAGAGATTATTAATTTATCGAGTACTAATTTATAGAGGTTTTACTGTATATTTATTTTTAATATTATATTTATATTTTATTTATATATTTTTCAATTATAATTATTTTTATGTGAAATATATATTATATTATATGAATATGTGTAATATATAAAAAAATATATAATTTTTAAAGATAAAAATTAAAAAAAGGGTATTGCTTGCTGTAAGCAGATGGGTAGCGGATAAATATTTTTATTTATAGATAAAAATAAAAAAAAGGGTATTGCTTGCTCTAAACAGATGGGTAGCGGATAAATATTTTTATTTATAAATGGGTTAGGATCGAATTTTATAAATCCTTATTCAAATTCGACCCATTACCATCCTGAATCAAATTAATAAAATTCATGTTATTTTATTAGACTAATAAAAACTCTCATCATAAAATTGATTATAATTTTATTTTTGAAGTTGTAATATAAAATAAGTATTATACCTGAATGTATATCATTTATATATTTATGAGTTTAATAGTTTAATCAATTACTTATCACAAGATTTGGAAATTAAGTAGGAATTACTTTTAATTATACATATATATATATTGTAGATGAATAAAATAATAAAATGGGTAGGATGGTATTGGTTCAGTTTGAATAATTGTTATCAAATTAAATTAATCATTTTTTTAATTTGAAAATTTTCAAATTAAATTAAATTATTATTATTATTATAACCAAATTATCTATTTGATTACTTTCAGTTTATCAGCTTCAAACTAATATTTTTTTTTATAAATTGTTATTATTTAATTATAAGTTTGAAAAAAAAACACCAATAAAATATCGATGATAAAAAATCTCAAAAATAGTTCAATGTACAACATAAAATTTATCTATTTTATTAATTAACACACTTATAATTTTATATTTTTTCAAAAAATAGACTATTTTTATTTATTTTTAGTTAATTTTCATGAATAATATTTTTTCTTAATTTTAAATTAACAATAAGTTGAAAAAATGTGGTTGTATATAAAACAAAATCAAATATATTTAATTGTAATAATAGTAAAAAGTAATATATATATATATATATATATATAATTTCTATTCGATTTGAAACTGAGAAAAAAAAATTTAAATTATAAATCAAATCAAACTTTTAATTTATTTTTTTTAAATTAAAATCAAATTAAATAATTATCAAACTATTGATTTCAATTATGTTTGATCGGTATCACTTTCACCCTAAAAATATGAAAGAATAGAACACTGTGTGCCTAAATGATGGAGTAGCCCCTAAATACTAGATGGAACCCAGAGGAAAAATTCAATCATTTATATTTTTCTTTATATTTTATATATACATTATTGATGTTAATCAATACATTATTTAATTTGTTAATAATAATTTGAAAAATTCTCAACATTTCTGTTTCATATACATAATTTGAAAAAATAATTATTTATATAAAATAAATCGTATTTATTAAAACATAAGACACAAAATATAAGAATTTATTTTAAAAATGAATTCTATATAAAATTTATTTGCATGCAAATAATTTTTTATTTATATAAATGAAATTATAAAAAAATTGCCAATTCAAGTTATGGGACTATGTTAACTTTGCACATAATTAATTCAAGCCTTATCATGTGTTTGATGCAAGGAGAAATTGTATCAGAATAATTTTTGTTCATTTGTTATGAATATATAGGTTGATAATTTAGGTAGATAAGCTTAGAGTAAGTGATCCATTAAGCATTAATAATATTACTAATTATCATTACTGTTCTCTTTGGGCTGGGGATTAAACTTCAATTATAAGCAACTAATTAAGAATGCTTTGTTTAATCCTAATTGGTAATTGACTTAATCTAAGTTTTGTTGGTCAGTCATTGTCAAATGGGTAAGTGAAGTGTGTAAATTTGCTTTCTAGTGAATTGCATGAATCACAACTCTTTAAACACTAAATTAAACATAATAATTGATATATATTTTGTGATGTGACCAACTATAAACACCCTTTTCACCAATTGTTCTATAATTCTTCCCATATTTATGTTTTCAAATAATATATTTTAATTAATTTTAATAGATATTTTTTAAAAGGAAGGTATTATTTGGACTTCTAAACATATTTAATAACTTTTAATCAACATTTTCAATGTATAATATGAAATTTTGATGCTTAATTTTATAACTTTGTTACTCAACTGAACAAAATAAGTCAATTATAAAAGAAATTCTTATAATTAAATTAATTGTTAAGTTATATAGGTGATTAATTATTCATTGGATTGAGATGATGACATGATAGTGTCTATTGTCTAATTAATTAAACTATAGTGGTGGATGACAAGAATGTTATTTTTGTCAATTATGCTATAGATTTTTTCACACATATGATATAATTTAGATAAATAATTCATTATCCTCTTCGACTCATAATAAAATTTTTAATTTTTTATTATGTTATAATTTAATTATTTTATTTTTTAATTTAAATTATATTTTATTTAAATATTATAATAATATATTTATTAAAAAATATATTAAAAATAAAAATAATAATTAAAAAATATAAAATATCAGATAATTAAAAAAAAAAGAGAAATTAAAATAATAAATGAATTAAAAAAATTAAAATAAATTAACTTTTTTTTTTATAATAATTATATATTTTAAAATTAAAATATTTATTATTGGATGGACAAATTAATTAATCCCATGAGAAACACGTATATTGATTTTGATCCCAATACACATTAGAAGGTGTAATCAGCTTGACTAGTCATAGAAAATGTTCTTTCATGGACTACTATTGCCATACACATCCACCATCCAAACAAAGCAAATACAAATTCCATAAGTGGGCTAATTAATGCTATTATTTGCCAACACGATTGAAAGGAAAGATATTAAAAGCATTATTATTATTATTATTATGGATTGAGTGAATTGTAGTGTCAAAATCACATTAATTTTTATTATATTAACTTTTTAGAATTTATAAAATTTTTACATATGTGTTTAGAGAATTGTTATGATAAAAATATAATAATTTATGTTGTATTGATTTTTATGAGCCCATAAAATTTTTGTAAAAATTTTTAAAATTTTTAAAAATTATAAAATTATAATATTTATTATAACGAATGCAATAATATATTTTTCATATTAAATAAAAATTAAATAAATTAATATATTTATGTTATATTTTTAAAATTTATTTAATTTTTATTTTATATAAAAAATATATCATTAAATTCGTTATAATAAATATTATAATATTATATTTTAAAAAATTTTTATAAAAAATTAATACAATATAATTTTTTA
Organism: Aleurites moluccanus; assembly: GCA_948193065.1. Classification (NCBI taxonomy): domain Eukaryota; kingdom Viridiplantae; phylum Streptophyta; class Magnoliopsida; order Malpighiales; family Euphorbiaceae; genus Aleurites; species Aleurites moluccanus. The sequence goes on along the minus strand of CANXYC010663037.1, from coordinate 23,527 downwards.
CTTAACCCCTGAATAACTCTTGAAATTAAACACAAACACTAATACAGCAAATTAAACAATCCACCAACAACTATTCAAATAAGAATCAAATACCTATCATCAATCAATCAATCAACATCACAACACACTTTGGTTGCTGATTGGGCCCCCCTCACGGCAGTCCTAAATAACCCAATTAATTTATTTGGTTACTTTCTTGGACCAAAATCTCCGTGTTCCCATTCCATATGAGCTCTCAATTTTTTTATTTATTTTGTTTTATTAAGATTTTTGTGGTTTTTTTTTTGAAACATGAGGATTATTCATTCAACCATTGAAACTTTGGTTTAACATTATTAAAGATCAATATTTAGATATTAAAATATTATAAATTTGAGTTTTAAATTTATTTGGATATAGTTTTTAGTAATGTTGATTTTATTAACTAATTAGAAAAATGAATATAGAGTTAATATTGTTAAGTTTACTGTATAAAAATAATAATTTTTTCACTCAATGTGAGTGAAATTTAATCTCGTAATCAACGTGATATGAGAATGTCTCGTAAATTTATTATTGGTTTTAATCAAATCCCATATTTATAAAATATTAAAATAAATATTAATATATAAATAAATAGATAATTTTATTACATTAGTTTGATTTAAAATTTTATAATTAAAATAATTAAATAAAAAATATTATTAAATAATTTTTCTTTTCAAATTACTTAATTACCTCTCATAATCTAAATAGTTCCTCCTATAAATTTCTTCATTGATTAAAAAAATAATTATTTTTTACTAACTTGATGAAAATTATTTAAGTTTAGTTTAATTACAGTGTTGCTGCGGGTAATACGAAAAATGGGAGAGATATTGGCGATGAAAGTCAGAATAAGAAAAAAATAGAAGTGTGGACCAAGCAGGAGGAGCAGCAGCAGTGTATCTATGTTATACCAAGGTGGTGGTGGAGGCGGCAGTGGTGACGGAAAGAGTGTGGGGTCCATACATATAGTTGCATCCACGCAAGAGTGGGACCCTGCAAAAACGAAAGGACCGTAGGAGCAAGGAGCAGGACAGGAAGAGAGGGTGGTGGGGGCAGCAGCTGGGATTTCCTCTCTCTCTCTCTATTATACCATCCATAAACATAATCATAATAAATACTCAGATAAAAAGATTTTAAATAGAAAGATTTTTTAAATTTTTTAAATTTAATTAATTTATATTTAAATCGAAATAATTTATAAATTTTTTTAATACGATAAAGAAGTAAAAAATTTCTCTTGTTTCTGTTTAATAAATAATAGCAAGTGTTTATAAAAAAAATAATAATAACAAGTGAAAAATTAATTTTTATTTTAAAAGTTTTTTTTTTAATTTTCTTTTTCTCTGCGTGCAAGCTTATATAACAAACATTGATCATCTTTGTACGACAATTTCATCATTACACATCTCTCTCTCTCTCAGCTTACTCATAATCTTTATATATATTTAGAGGGTTTCTTTACTTTTGCATGCTCTCTTTCTCTCTAGAACTTTCTCTATCTCTCTCTCTCCCTCCTTCTCTTTACATATCTCTCTGATCATCTATCTCTATCTCTGTATCTTTAGTAGACAAACATTTATTTCTTTTTTTTTTTTATTAATTTTCAAGAAAGAAAGAGGGTTTGATATATTTTTTGCATGGATGGATCCTTCAAGTGCACAACACCAGGTAGTTCATATATTTATATATACGTTTTCGATCTTTCACTTTACCCTTTTGATCTTTAATTCACTTTCTCTGATCTGTTTTAAGTTCTGGGTATTCACTTTGAGGATGGAAGTGATTCAATGGATTAAAAGAAAATTGGGTTTTGTCTTATTAATTTTTGTGTTACTGTCCTTTCAGTTTTTTCATGATTGATTTTTGGGTTTCTGAGACTGAAAATTCAGTAAAGTTTATCATTTTCTGATTCCTGATTTTTTTAATTTTCTTGAGAATATGTGTTTGATTTTTATTTGTCTATGAAGTTATTTGAATTCATCAAGAAATATTTTTATAATATTCCCTTTTTCTACATCTGTACTCCAAATTAAATTTCATCTATAAATTAATAAAATTGGTATAAAGTAATTAAGCATAATTGTTTTCCCTTTAGCAATTGGGCTAATGATGCAATTAAGGTTTTTAATTATGTGAAGGAGAAATGTGATTGTTGTTTGTTATTCAAACTCACAACTTCATAATTCTGCAAATTACTTGATATAGCATTGAACAAAAACTCAATGATCATGAATTTTAAATAAAAAAAGTGTGATTGATTATCTTGGAATAATATATGTTCCATTTCTATAGAACCATATAGAAATTAAAATGACTAATTACTGCAATGTGATGTAATTAATTAATCTGATATTTGTGTATGGTAAATAATTCAGGAAATGGCTGCAGCAAATTCACTAGAGAACATGTTGGTTTGCTCAAAACCCCATCAAGAAAGGAAACCAAGGCCACAACCAGAACAAGCCCTAAAGTGCCCAAGATGTGATTCCACAAACACAAAATTTTGCTACTACAATAACTATAGTCTTTCTCAACCTAGGTATTTTTGCAAATCTTGTAGAAGATATTGGACTAAGGGAGGCACATTGAGAAATGTTCCAGTAGGTGGAGGTTGTAGGAAAAACAAAAGAACATCATCGAAAAAGAATCATGATCATCATCAGTTGAGTCCTAATACCAATAATCCACTCATTGCTACTCTGCCACCTTTAACTTATGACACCAATGACTTGAATCTTGCCTTTGCTAGACTCCAAAAGCAATCTAATGGGCAATTAGGGTTTGATGATTTTTCTATTTTAGGAAATCCCAATATTACCCATTGTGATATGCTTGGTAACCCTACAAGTACTACTTCTGCTGCTACTACTTTTCTTGATGCTTTAAGGAGTGGATTTCCAGATACCCAAAATAGTAATTTTCAAAATTTTTATTTTGGATATGGAAATGGGAACATTGGGGAAGTGGAAAATAATGGGGTTTGTGCTACTAGTGGAGAAATTATGATACCTTATGAAGATATCAGTAGTTGTGGAGCAGGAACTGCACAAGCTGTGACAGTGACAACAATGAAGCAAGAATTTGACATTGTTAAAGGAAATGATGATCAAAATAATAATAAGGTCTTATGGGGATTTCCACGGCAACTTAATGGAAATGGAATTGGTGAGCTTGATTCAGGAAGAGAAAGCTGGTTTAATGGTTTTGGTTCCACTTGGCATGGACTTGTTAATAGTCCTTTAATGTAGAATTCTATATGTACTTACAGGCTTAGTCTTGTGGTATACCATATCTCTTATATGTTCTCTTTCTCATGCTAAAAATGATGTAGAATTCAATATATGAAAAAAAAAAGCATAGGATTTTAATTTCTTTTCTTTATTAGACTAGAATCTTAGTTTTTATTAAGGCCTTTTATTGAGAGTTTTTTTTTTTTTTTTTTGTTAATTAGCTAGAGAGATTAATCATCTCTCTATTTTGATTTTCTTTTTTCTTTTGTGTATTTGTTTTTTTTTTTTTAATTATTGGTTTATATACTAATGAAATTTGAAATTTGTTTGCTAACTAAGAAGTTGCAGAGATTGAATATATAAGATATGATTTCTAGTTTGGATTAAAGAGTGAAAGAAATGATGAGTGTGATGTTCCATTGTTTGTTTCAGTCTGAACTCTCTGAAATATTGAAAGATGATAGTTGCCAGGAGGGCTTCACATCTTTAAAGGACTTTGTGTTTTTCAACATATTCTATACCATGATTATTTCTTCTCATTTTCATATAGATTCTACCAATTTCGATATGGATTTTTTTTTTCTTTTCTCAGCTAACAAAATCTAAGTTAAGATTTGGGCGTGAGAGAATATAATCAGTTTGTACTCTACTTTATATAATATTATGGGTAGAGAGTGTGACATTAGAATTTAAAGACGATAATAATTAAATAATTAAAAATGTACAGAGACAATGACATTTTAGAATTTTATGTTGAAAAACTTTAATGCTATTTTTTTAATCATATGGTCAGTACTTAGTATAATATAATATTAAGAGCTTATACTGTATATAATATGCCAACTTCAACTTGGTTATATAAAAAATGTTGTTGGGGGCCTCCTTGGGCTGCAAAGTTTTTCTCCATATTGTCACTCATGGTTATATATTATAAGAAACGGTTTTTCTAACGAGTAAAAACGGATATTTTAAATGAAATATAATTATAAAATAATTATATTAGAGAAATATAAATAAACTAATATAAAATAAAATAATTGAATGAGAAAAAATTAAAAATATTGATAGAATTATATTTTTTTATAATTATTATTAACTCAAGTGATAAGTTAAAATATTCACTTTTTACTTATTAATTTTATTTTAAAATTTATTTATTTAATATTATTTAAATTTTTAATTATTATCGAATGTTCTTAAAACACTCATTAAAAAAATAGTATAAAAAATTGTTAAATATAACAGAAATATATATTTTTTAATTTACATAAAAATAAATTACATGGATATATTTTTATTTTAATTATATATGAATTTATTTTTATATAATATATCTAATAATTTTTCATCTATTATACATGTGGTAGGCCAACGCAATTCAAATAAGGTTATCTATTTTTCTTAAAATAAAATTTAAAAAAAAAAATCATTTGCAAGTTCTCTTGTTTTAAATTTTAATAATCCATAGTCATGTGATAAAACTATAAGTATGTCTCAAGTCGTAATTTGAAAAAATATTTAAATAATTAGATTAGTGATATATCTATATAATATAGGAAATTTGCAATTTAAATTTAAATTTTTTTTATCTTTATAAATTTTCAAATATACCCCCAAAAGTTATTTCTTAAAAATAAATTAAATTTAACTCTTTTAAATACATTTATGTATCCAAATTTTGTTTCAACAAAACATATTAATCCATAGGATTAAATGACTGATTTGATAATAACAAAATACTATAAACTAATAATTACTTGGCATAACCTTAATTTATATATTAATTATAATTTCTTTTGATTTTTTTTTAAATAATTGTTGTTTAGGATTTAGATTTGACTTCATGATTGCATGTGGTTTATTCAGAAAATAATTGTTATGTAATGATCTATAAAGCTTCAGACAAATTAGAAACATATCATTATTCTTCTGAAAAAGCCTTTCATATATTAGTATTATACTATTGTCAGTAAGATTTTATATCTATTCTTTTTTTGTCAAATTCTTTTCATAATTTTTCTTTTTGTTTTTTTAATAAGTAGTAAGAACAATACATATCTTTTAAAGTATTTGAGTGTTTCATTGAAATTTGAGGTAACATACAAGTTGCTAATAAGTATTTAATTATTAAAATATTAATAAAATAATAATTATATATAATATTATCCATTACCGACTAAATCTTGTCTATACGTGTTAGAGTGAAAAACCCATTTTGAAAAATAGAGTTTTAAAAATTCTGTTTCAAAAAAAAGTTGGTATGTTTAATTTTTTCTGTTTTTAAGTTTTAAAATGACATTTTGAATTAATTTACCAAACACTCAAAAAATTATTTAGCATTTTTTAAATTTTAAAATAACATTTCATGTACATTTTAAATAGATTTAAATACCCTTTAATATGTATATTAAATAAATGACATAATAATAATTAAAGAAAAAATAATACTAATATTTTCTTATATATTAAGAAAAAAAAATGAATATAAGAGCCATTTTTATTAAATTTTTTTTCAATTGTTGATTTGAATGTACGAGATAAAAATATATATTAAATATAGATAAGTTTATTTAGCATTTGTTCATTGATTAAAAAAAATAAAAAATAAATTAAAATTCCATTCCTATTATGGAAGGAACCTGGTTAGCTTTCCACTCTATCATGATTCAAACATAATTCAAATTAAAAACCTCTTACTAAATGTTTCAAACCTTTTATTTCTCCTATTCTTTCCTTCTTATGAGTTTATAAAAATTTTACAAAATATTTTCTTTTGAAAATAAAAAAAATAATTTCAATTAATTTATTTTATAATGTAAGAAAGAAATACAATCAGATCTACCAAGAAAATCTGGAATAATGTTATGGATAAGTCAATTTTTGCACATTTTGCTCCAATATTAACACTTGAAACATCAAATTATTATTAATAATAAAAACTACTTCAATCTATCACATATGGCTGAATCCGCCACATAAACTCACACACAATCAAATTTGAATTAAACTACAATAAAAATTATATAAATTAATATCGTTAAAACTCATGAATTATATTAATTAATTGAACATTAATTTAATCTATTAATTTAAGTTCGAATTATAGAAAATTATTATATAATAAAGATTATTAATTTATAGAAATTTCACTATATAATAAATTAATTTATGTAAGTATACCAACTAGGGTTTCACAAAAATTAATTAAACTAATCAAAGTGAATTGATATAATTTAATCCAATATAAAAACGGTGATTTTATTACTAATATGGTTTGGATTGGTTTAAAAGATAGTCAAACTGAATTTTTTAGCTTAATTATGATTTGAATATATGAAAAATCAATTAAAATTAAACCGAACCAAAATATACTAAAATTATATATAATGATTTATATATATCTAAATTCTAATTTTTTTTAAAAAAAATATTTAATCTTTTTATTTATATTAAATTTTGAAAATTTTGTTATTATTTTAAGTTTATTTTTATTATATAATATAAAATTTCCATCTATTTAAAATATAATTACTCTTATTTTAATTTTTCATAAATGTTTTTAAAATATAATTTTATGTTATATAAATATTTTAATTTATATAGTATTTGTTTTTTTATTTTTAAAAATATTTTTATTTTATAGTTCAAACATATTAAACCTATTATCCAAACCAAAATATAAGAGTATTGATTTAAATAATTTTTAATCTTATTTGTTTTGGATATGATTTAAATAATTACAAACTGATACCTAAACCATTCAAAGCAAACTGTAAACACCCTTAGGACCAATATATATATATATATATATATATATATATATATATATTAAGAGTCGTTTGGAATAAACGTTGAAAGTTAATCAATGTCTAGAGTAGAGTTTTAAAATTCATTGTTAATAATTTAAAATATAACTAAAAACGTTAAACAGTTAAAATTTTTAATTATTATCACTTAATTTTTTGGACTGCTAATCTCTGATTGCTGACTTATAGTTATATACGGGTGTGGCCCATTTTAGTTACTTAAAAATTTTTAAAAAAATTTTAAAAAATTATATTTTGATAGTGTTTGATATATTGAATTTATTAATGTATTTTTTATACTAAACAAAAATGATTTGGACTGCTAAAAATACATTAGAAATTTTATGTATTACATTTAACGGTTTAGATTTAACGCATTTTCAATACATTTTTAGCAGTCCAAATGATTTTTGTTTAGAATGAAAAATATATCAATAGATTCATTATATCAAACACTATCAAAATATAATTTTTTAAAAATTTTTAAAATTTTTTTAAATAGTTAAAATAGGCCACATGAGAGGCTACTGTGTAGAAATACACAGCAGCCCCCCTCAACCCGTTATATACAGTTCCCCACAACTGATAAATCATATAAACTTTAAGTACAAAATTAGACATAGAAATTATATTTTCATATTTGATTTAAAATTAAAAATTTAATTTTGATAAATATATAAATTGATTGTATATTTAATAAAGAAAAAAAAAAAGAGAAATATAGATATTTTTTTTATATTTTAATATCTATATTGCACATGCAAACATATATTGAAAAACATGTTCCTACACAATGATTTGTGAAATTTTGAAATGGAATTTTAGTGGCGCCTGGTCTAGGCACTAACTTGACAACTAACTTACCCACTTAACAAGTTGTGCTATATATGTGATTGTTTGCACCAACCATAATGAGGTTTGAAATTCACAATATCAAGTTAGAGCAAAAGCAATTCAAATTTTCTGTTAAATTTAGTGTCCTATTATTAATAAAAAATTATTAATTATTAAAATAATTTAAAAAATTAATAATAATATAACATACATAAAATTATATAAAATAAAAATAAAATATTAAATAAGATAGAAAATCCAGATTAGCAAAAAAAAATATCAACACTTACACTGCAACTTCCCATATACTAATTAGCCAAACTATTAGTGGGTATGGATTATGGGCCAATATTAGTCAATTTTACATAATCCCAATCATTTTACTACTTGTATGAGTCAAATGGCAACTCCCTATAAATTTAAAATTATTTTCTGACATCAAATAATAGTCCATAAGAAAAGGATTATTAAACAAATTAATTCTTAAGATTGAAAATAATATAAATTTGTTATCTTGTTTTTAGAGTTTTATATTGAGTGAAGTTGATAATTTCTTTTTAGAAAACTTTTTTTTTTCTCTATCACTATTTTTTCATGTCACCATTAGGCTGAAGAGTGATAATTCTCTTCTATTTTTATTATATTTTTAATATTATTATTCAATAAAATTAAAATTTATTATTATTTTGAAGAGATTTATTTATTTTTTATGTTTATTTTTCATTTGGTAGTTTGTTTGTTTATTTATTTATTTTTATTATTTTTACAGTGAATTTTTCTTTTTTTATTGATTTATTATTTGGTCTATAATTCAATTATAATTATAAGCGTTATTTTTTATATTGAATTTATGTTTATTAATATTCATATCGAATTTGCAGAAAAATGATCGAAAGAGTTAAAAAGTGACTATTATTTATGTTATATATAATTTAATATTTCAAATGAAAATTGTAGCTATTATTATTTGTATTCATGATTTATTTTGATATTAGTTTTGAAAAATTATAATTTTATATTATTTTATTTTATCAATTAATAAATATTTTATTTTATAAAAAAAATAATATAAATTTGTTGAAGGTTAACGAGATTAATTCAACCAATGAATTAATAAATTTCACTTGTTTAAATTTAATATAATTTATTAATGAAAAATATATAAAAAAAAAATATTTATTTTTAATAAAAATTAAATATTACATTTGGTGGTTTAAAAACACTTAAAATAATTTGATTTTGACTTAAAAATTTTATAAAAAATCAATAAATATATAATCAAATACAAAATCAACTTTTTTAATTTAACTCGTATTCTTAAAAAAAATAAAAATTATTTAAATAATTGTTAGCTACCCATATACGGATATACCTATTTGTCAACCATTTGAACTTGTAATGAATAGCGAAAACTCATTTCAATTTAACTTAAATCAACCCCTAAACACTAACTTCCTCATATTCTTAATTAATTAAGATTTAATGAATAAATTTACTCTAAATGTTACCTATTTTTGCAATTATACTTTTTCTAATTTTACTTTAATTTAAAATTTTAATTATAATTTTATCATAAAATTAAATTAATAATAATAATAATAATAATAATAATAATAATAATAATAATAATTTTCATATTAATTTAAAGAAAAAAATAAAATTAATCATAAAATTTATTATATCATACCATAAATCTAATTTTTAAATTTTGATAGAAATTAATTAGATTATTTAATATTCTAAATTTGGTAAAGTGCTAATAATTAAATTAATCAAATTTGAAAGGTTTAAGAGTTACATTAAATTAAATTGATAATATGATATAATAAGTCTAACAATTAATTTGGGCTTTTGACATTTTAATCAATAGAAGTTTTTCTTACAATTATAATTTAAAGTAAAATAAGAACTCAATTTTTTAAATTAGGTTAAAATTTAAAAAAGGGTATAAATTTATCAATTAAGCAATTAATTAATAATTAAATCATAGGAATGGTGAGTATTTAATTGGTTCAATTCAAACCAAATCAAAATTTAGAAGAATAGAATCAAAAGAACTTAAATTTTAAAAATGAAATGAACCAAATTAGACCAAATGAAAATTTTTACACGATTAACTGAACTGAATTAATATATTTTCGATATATATATATATATATAATTTGGTCAATTTAATTATTTTAAATTTTTTAACAAAAATAAAATTGAATTAAATTTTAAATCGAATCGAATCGATCAAATTAAATTCGATTTTCAATCTACTAAAGAGTTTAAACCAAATTATGTCTTATTGACTCTTTTGTACATTTTTCCCATATGGTAATTCAACTTGATTTGTTAATTTAAATTGGATTTTTTAATTTTTAAAAATATTAATTATTTAAATCAAATCAAACTATTAATTATGTAAACTTCAATTATTCAGTTTAATTTAGAATGAATCTGTTTGAGCATATTGTTTTTTTTTTAGCACAAAGAGGAAGAAATAAAAAAACTATATTATCCAATTTCTAATATAAAAAATTTCATAAATATTATAGTATTCCTTGAAAATTAAAATAAAAAAGGAAAAAAGAAAAATATGGTGAAATAAGAGTTATCTGTTGTTTGTGATCAATTAATTTAGATTAAAAAAAAAATAAGAGATTAATTATTCTTTTATATATGTATTTTATTTCCTTTTAAAATTAAGAAAATAAAAAAAATTTCCTTACTAATAACTAATACACTTTCTTATCTCATAAATTTTCAAACCAAAAATATTTATTACTCATTTCTTTTTTTTTTCTCATTAGATTAAAAATTAACTTTTCTTTTTCATGTAAAAAAATTCTAAAAAAAAAAAATAAAAAATTATGAAGACAGATCATCAAGCAAATGATTGCCAATACTGTTTGAGCATATTGTTAACAACCATTGGACCACTCCTCTTTAGACCCATCGATGCCTTCACCAAACCTCTGCTCTCACCAGAGTACTAATTGACTAGTTGATTCAACATTTTTGGGCCACAACCCTTACAGAGGAGGTCCTGAAAATTTTGGTTCTGTTCCCTAAGAATTTTGGATAATTAATAAGAGCTTAAAAAATATAGTTTGAGAAAAGCAGCTAAAAAGCTATATTTATTAGCTTTCCCAAATCATGATTACTAAAGACAGATGAAAAAAATTCCAAAATTTTGAGAAAATATAGAAGGGCAATTATCATAATTAATACTCTCTCCATTTTTTTTATCTGCCGTTTTAGAAATTTATCCATTTTCATTTTTAATTATCATTTTAAATTTTCAAAATAATATGTATCCATTTTTTCCTATTTTATTATTATAACATTTAATTAGAATACAATAACTTAATTTAAAATAAAATCAATAATATAAAATTAAATAAATCAATTTGAATCTAATTAATAAATATCTTAATATATGTGCAAAACGTTAAACGACAGATGGAGTACTTCTATTGCTCACAAAAATGTGGGGATCTTTTGACAATCTTTACTTTTAGGACTGCCCGTCATCAATTTGTATTTAAACCTCAGACATCCAAGTAAGAATTTGAAAGCACAAACTACTTCTAGCTATTGATTTCACATATTTTCCTTTCATATAAACAATTCCTTCAGCTCATGGAGATCTAAAGCTAAAAAAAAGAGAAAAAATAGAAAGCTTCTAAATGCATTAATGAACTTGCAGTCCAAGCAAAATTAACAGGAAACGACAATTTCTTCAACAAAATGACTCAATAGTGATTTTATTTGCATGCAGATAGATAATATTATATATGTTTTAATTTGGCCACACATATACATCTCTTCTACATTTGAAAAGTGAAGTAGTCATGCCAATTTTATCATATCAACTGGAAAATCACTACCACAATATGATGTTCATAGGTATAGGGAAATCAACCAGCATATACCAAGCTATAAAAGAAGAGAGCTAGTGAAAAGTATTTTTTTTTCTTCGATAAATTGATTTGGCTGTTGTAATCAACCGATATATCTGTCAAAAGAAGCAGAAAAATAATGACTAGAACAAGAAAACTTGTATCAGCTAAACAATAAAATTAATCCAATTTAAGCTATATTTTGCGTACCTCAGGTATTCTACTTCTGTGGCTTCTTCCATAAGACTCCGATCTTCCTCAGCATATTTCCATTTTTCTTTTTTAGTAGATCATCATCCATTTCTTCATTGTAAGGTGAACCAATGTTACCTGTAACAGTATTATAGCTGCTGTCCAATGATCCAGTTCTCTCCACGAACTTCCCATTGTTTCCTGCCGAAAGCATAGCTACAGCTGCTTCTGCAGCCTTCCTCCACTGGTCAGATTGCACCTTTAGCTTTCTTAACTCTGCTTCCATTTCAGAATTAGCTGCTTGTGCTGCCTCAAGCTGCTCAGCCACTCTTGCAACCTTTTTATTACTTCTATCTGCCTCCTCCATCATAAAGCGAAGCTTCACGAGAGCCTCTTGCTCTGCAGCCCTTGCTGCCTCCAGTTCTAAACCCACATCATTGTTCACTTCATTCCCATTCATTTCCCTTTTACCAATTTCCACCTTCAAGATCTCATTTTCCTCCAAAATATTTTGCAGTTCCGTCTCCTTGTCCATTAAATTCACCTTCAAGTCAGCAACTGTTTCTTTCAATTTTTTTAGTTCGGTCTTTAGTTCAGATTGTCCATGAGATGATAAGCTGTTCTTAAGCTTCATATTCAGCCCTTCATTCTCCTCCGAAATTCCTTGCAATTCAGTTTCCTTATCCATAAGTTCTGCCTTCAAATCTTCAATATCAGCTTTTGCCTGCTTCAATTCTGCCTCTCTGAGAATAGATCCTGCCTTTATCTGTTCCACCTGTTCATAAGCATTTCTTATCTGCACTGTGCTGTGATTTTGTTCTTCATGGCATTTGGTCTCAGCAGCTTCTAGAGTGGATCTTAATTGTGCCACTTCAGACTTCAAAGAACAAAGCTCTGCTACAAGCTGGCTTGCTTCCAGTGACCTTTGGTTTTCAACAATGGCCTTCACATTACCATGATCATCTGTAGAATCTTTTGAAAGGTTGTTGCTAGCACCATTTAGGTCTGCCTCAAGTTTGATAACAAGTCCTTCCAACAACTTAACATGTGTCCTCGACTGGTCTAACTCTGAAGCAATGGAGTTATAAGTTTCAATGGCTTTGGTGCCATCTAATCTGAGTGCCTCAACAGATTTCTTTGCAGTTTCCAGTTGCAGTAGGGTTTCACTAGCTAGTGCTTGGGCCTGAGCCTCTGAATCTTTGCTATCCCTGAATTGGTTTTTCATGTTCTCCACAAGAGAAATAGTGTCCATAAGATTTGCTCTCAAGGTCAGGAGCTCCACATCTGCTGATTCTGTTTGCTTGTTCTGGGCAGCCTCAGACTCAGCAATCATCTCAAGTTGAACCTCAAGCTGTTGAATTTCACTTAAGGCAGAGGCTAAGGCAGCGGAGTCCACTGAATGCTGCTGCTGGATAGCCTCAAGCTCTGACTGCCATGCTTGGCCCCGTTCGTGTGAGATTTTTTGAAGCTCAATAACACGAGCCTCCTCAGAAGCGGACAGTTCCAGAAGTTGCTTCTGTGACTCTTCGAGCTTTGAAGATACAGCCAAAAGTTGTTTCTTGGACTCCTCAGCATATTGTAGAGCTTCCTTCTTCCATGATTCTGATAAACTTAGCTGGTCCTTTGCATTTTTCAGTTCTTCCTGAAGCTGAGAACTCTGAGATTCCAATTCAGATATTCTGCTTGGACGCTTCTTCTGGAGGAAGAACAAAGATGATTAAGACGACAGTATGTATTTTGAATTATAAACAAAAAAATATTTTACAGTTAGGTTCCACTCCATTCTTAACATTGTCTTTCCGTGGTTGTGCAACAATTTTTGCAGTGAAAATATAAAAAAGCAGGCAGGTTGCAGTTAATAGAATACCTCAGCCACTGGGCTTCTGGGTGACCGACGGTCAATGACTTTAGGGCTTCTTTCCTTTGGCGTTCTAACTTGATTTGACAAAGAAGCAGATTCAGACTCTAGTCCAGTTGTTTTAAGTTGCTGTGCAGCTCGAGGATGGACCCTTCGTGGTGCTTCTGAGGAGCCATTTCTGCCACCAAAATCACTGAATTAAAACCAGGATATATAATGAATAAATTATTCACCAAATTACAACCAGGATATATAATGAATAAATTATACCAACAAGCACAGGCTTTAGGAAATATTTCGCACCCAATGTAGGAACAGTATATTGAGAGATAAAACATGATAAACAAAAGGTGAAATGATGAAGCCTCCAGATTTATATATATATATATATATATATATATATATATATAAGCAAAGGAAGGATTAGCTACACTCTACAGACCTCACATAGAACAACATACATTAGCTTTTGGAGCTATCTAGGAAGACCATACACAGCATGGGGACCTTATGTTCACATGGATCATACACACATCCATGTCCATTACAGAATTTGGATCAATCATCAGTCTAATATATTATATTAATTTGGACTATAATTGTGTTTCAACTAATGGTTGGAATAGCTACTTGAACTATAACTATAGAATTATAATCAATATTATGTCTAAAATCTTATGTCTATTCAAGAAGTATTTATGCATAATTAAGAAAGTTAAAGCAAGGAATAAGTCAACACTTAGTACACTAATCATCGTCAACAAAACTAAAGAGGCAGTAAGTAGGAATCAGAAGCAAGTTTCATTATCCTGGAGATACTGTATACTAAACAGTATTAGGAATACAACAAAAGTGAATAATTCACAAACTATTGACATGTGCCCATTTATAACAAAATTGAGCTCAAAAATTCAAATTTCAAGTGTTTGTGGAATAATGCATGTTCCAGTGCTCAATCAACAAAATTTGGGGATTTCAATTACTGTAAGTCCCTTGAAGTCAAACGTTGGACTTTACAGGTTGGTTTGCCAACATTTCTTACTTGGAAGTTTTTAGAGAACAAGAAAACAGCAGTTCTTATTAAAAATTTTGATCCGAGAATAATTACTAGCTTTGACCAAAGAGATTCTGAACACATCCATGGCTATGTTTGGCCTCACTCTGTAGTCATAAATAGGAGTTTTGGCTTGGATGAATTACATACAACAGATTTTGGACTGTTGAAATCCCACCCTTGGAATCTCATGTACTTCCAAGAAAAATGATCTCACACTTGGACAAATCGAGAGGCATCACCGATGCCTCAGTATTCAACAATGATAAAGATTTTACCAAAAAAATAAATAAATAAAAGAGCTACTGAACTTTGTGATTCAAGTCTATTCCTTCATGGGTTAGAATAAATTGAAAACATGAATTGAATAAGAGTAATAAAACATCATCTAACTAAACGACAATCATTCAAAAAGATAGTCCCTTGACAATGCAAAATTGCATAATTTTAGGCCCACTAAGATGTCCCAGCACCGTCCCAACTTAATGCAGGATAATAAAAAAAAAGTTCCTAAAATCTTTGTTTTGATGCTGAAAGGAATAATTCAATGAATATAGAGACTCTCACCACTAAAAAATGGACGTCAAATTGGGCTTGATAGTGAAAGTGTATGGAAAAATAAGACAAACCACAAATATAGATACGAAAGGTTTAGGTGTCCCAAAAACATTAAGAGAGAGAGAGACTTCACCAGCCAGGATATGAAAACACATAACTACAGCACATTACAACCATGACCCATCAATAAAAGCAAAGATCTTTAATGTACCCAATTAGCATTTAACTAAAACAAGATGCCATATAAGGGAGGGAAAAAAGAAAAATGTAAAAGACACCTTAGACAACAAAGCAACAAGAAGGAGAAGGAAGGTGCCTCAGAATTACCTTCCTTTTGGAGTCTGCATAATTGGAACTAACTACCCTTATGGGCACAAAGTGAAAAATGGAGCTATTTGAGCTTTCACTGCTCTACTTCAATGCTTCCTGACCCACAAAACCTGTAACATACCAGAAAATATCATCACAAAGTTGGAACAAGAGAATCCAATGTGACTGGTCCATGGAGAAAAATAAATGGCATCATGAAGGGCAACACCTGCTTCTTTTCATAACATATGCAGCAATAAAGGCAAAAGATATTGCTGCCCAAGGCTACCCATCCATATCAAGATCACAGTAAAAAGTCATTGAGCACATACGCAACTATCAATTTGTTTACCAAACAGGACTTTGCCAATCTTCGCCTCCTTCCTTTATCCATTCACTGCTACCACCACCAGTCTCATAATAACCTCATGAAGACATTATTATAGTCACATGAGGTCGCAAATCATAGGATTACACAAATATCCCTTCTGGGACTCCTCTTACAGATGCAGAGACAAAGGGTAATTATGAAAGTCTATCCCCTCCAATTTTGCCGTGAAATTAGAAAGCTTCATTGACGTTAATTTGTGGGGTTTGTTAGATTTAGAAGATTTTGAGGACTATTTAATGAAACCTTCTCAAACCTGCTCTCATTTTGTCTGGTGAGAAGACCAGGACACCAACAGTAATTACTTCATTATTTCCAGGGGAAATGTCAACAAAAGAATATTTTCTTAGGAAACAAACAATGAATCGTGGAATCAATGCAGTATTCAATAACAGACTAGTGAAATGGAGATCTTAAAGCCAAAAACAGAGAATCAGCGAGAAAACATGATAAAATACTAGACACAAGAGCAAAATAAGTACAGAGAAATGAGAAAAAAAATAAAATAAAAATACAAGTCAGCCTTTATTATATTCTATTTCGCTTTTTTCCTTTTGAACCCCTCCATGGGTCTTTTGTCATGACAAAACTACACTACACAGTAAAGCTTCAAGGTTTTGGGACTCGAAGATCAAAGCCTATAACATGAGATAATAGAAAAACTTTTTCAATTTTGCAAGAAAACCTGAGCTCTGATAAAAAAAAAAACGAAAGGAACATAATTACTGTCGGACAAAATTAAACGCCAGAGCAAATTTCAGAAAAAAGGAAAAACTGTAGGAAAAAAAATTACCTGTTTGGTTGCCGAGAAAAATGTGGGAAGTGGGGAAAAAATTCAGATAAACATTGATAATGCTGTTTCAAATTCTGGTTATATGTGATATCTCAACTTTATTTTACATAAAGACATAATCTTTCCTTCAAAAATTCTCTCATTTTCTCGAAAGCCAAACACAAAGCAAAAAAAAAAAAAAAAGCAAAAGGGTACAATGTTACTGACCTTTATAAATAAAGAACAAGTAATGAAGTAAATAAGGAGGTTATTTAGAGATTCAGTGGGAGAAACAAATAGAAGAAAAGAGGTATATTTTGTGTTTCTCTTCTTCTCTGTTTCTCTGGTCGTTTTGTTTTGTTTATTAGAAGATTGAAGTAGAGTGGAAGAAGACGAAGATGAAGAAGATACTCTACAGGAGATCAGATGACAAAACGAAGAGAGTATTAGAGTACGGTTTGTCGTTTCATGAAATTTGTAAGATTAAAATTGGTTTTGAACAGCTTTTTACATCCGCTCATCTAATGGCGAATGAGCAGTTGCGCGGGGGGTGAAGCTAGAATTAGAAGTCCAAATGAAAAAAAATAAAATAAAAAAGCAAAATCCTTGAAATTAGGTGAAAGAGTTGTGATATTTTGTATCTCATTTATTTTATAATTTTTTTTATTTTTATATGATAAATTTAAATATTTTAAAAAAAGAAATATTGATTGATTTGTGAGAATCTAAAATTCACATTAAAATTAAAATTTTCAATTTTAATATTTATCAAATAACTATAATTAAAATTAAAATTTTAACTATAATTATATAAAATTATAATATAACTAAAAAAATTAATTTCATAATTTCATTCTAAACCCATAAAAATTATAATTTCATAATCACCACTATAATCTTTTCTCTCACCGTCATTGACAATAATGACTCGCCGGATCGTTAAAATCGGCGATAATAATTCATCAGACCGTCATCACCGACGAACCACTATCATTCCTACCGCCACTTCCGATGATCTGTCACCACCTTTTATTGCCGATAGTTTACCACCACTTTCAACTTAAACAAATACTTTTATCATGATTAATTTTTTATTTAATTTCAATTTCAATTTTTTATATGAAACAAAAATTACAATTACAATTTTAACATGATTTCAATTCTAGAGAATTAGAATTAGAATTTAAATTCTCAATTCCAATTTCAATTCTTGTTACTAAATGAAGCTTTATATTATTATTAAATTGATAATATATATATATATATTATACAAATTAATTATTTTTAAATTTTTCTATATATATATTAGTTTAAATATTATTATGTAATTATTGTGATAATAGTTTAATAATAAAAAATTTTAAAAATTTAAATGTTAAAAAATTGGCTGATTACCAAATATTTTAGACTATATAAAAGGTTGACATTCACATTTTCTTTGACAAAAATTACTCAATTATTTACATAATTTTCCATATGCTTGTGAATAAAAATTATGATTAATTTTGAATTGGTCATGTGAAACCTTAAAATATTATTGTTTGTTTAGCAATATCATTCACAAGTTTTTATTATTACTATCATTTGATAGCTTTTTCAGTAGTGAAAAATAAGAAAGGCAACATGTATAAAAATGATAATAAAAATATATATTATATTAAATACTTAGCAATAAATTATCATTTTACTGACAATTAGTAAATCTAATTTAATAAACACATTGATTTAATCAAAAGCAATAAATATTTTCAATTTTTTGTTTTTTAAAAAGAAAAAATATTAAACACCGTAATTAAAATTAATTATAATTTAATTGACTTTAACTTTATAATTTTACAGTTTTAAAATAAATATATTTAATTTTTTTATAAATTTAATTCTTATTAAAATTTAATATCAAGATCTCATATGTTAAAAATTATCTCAATATATTAATAAATTTAAATTTAAATTTAAAATTTTCAAATTTTATTTTATTAAAAAACATTAATATCATTAATTAAAATTAATAATTTTAGAGTAAAAAATTTCAATATCATTAATTAAAATTAATAATTTTAATAATAATTTTAGAGTACAAAATTTCAATATCATTAATTAAAATTAATAATTTTAATGATATTAGAAATATGAAAAAGTAATAAAATTAAAAGAATAATTTTTCACGTGTGTATACATAGGGGATGTTTGGGTATAAAACTCGTTTTGAAAATAGGATTTTAAAAATACTGTTTTAAAAAAAACAGACATATTTAGTTTAAATTTTTTATATTTTTAAATTTCAAAATGATAATTTGAATTAATCTGTCAAACACTCAAAAATCTTTTAATATTTTTTAAATTTCAAAATGACTTTTCATATTTATTTTACATAAATCCAAACACCCTTGTATATATATTATTAATTATTAATAATATAATAATTAATTATTACAATAATAAAATTTTAATATAATTAATAGATCAAATTATTATTGATTAATTTATAATCTTACTTGATAATATAAATTTATTGATGAATTGGGCTCATGATTTTTAAATAAAAAAAATTCAGAGCAAAATTAAAATAAAATAATAATAATAATAATAATAATTTAAAATTTTTCAATAATAATAATAATAATAAATATTTTTTAAATGAATTAAGAATATTTTCAAATAAATATATACAATATATTAAAATTAAATTTTTCTTCAGATAAATCTAAGAGTACATACCTAATCATAGAAATTAAAATTTATGAATAAATTGAAATTAAATATTTATAAGCAAGTCCAAAAATACTCTACACACTCTGCCTTTTCATATTAATTCTTGACGAAACAAAAAAGGCTCTAGTTTTCAGTTTCACCACCATCATAGTTTCGGAGGAAATAAAAAAAGAGAGAAGTTAAAAAAATATTTTGTTGTGGAAATTTTTTTTTCTTCATATTTTATGGTTAATCCTTTAGCAAATGTGAGATATGGCATTAACATTGTCATCCCTTGCAAAGGGGATGTCAACCGACTGGGTATAGATTTAATTTTATAAAATTTAAATTTGATTCGTTTAAATAAAAAAAAATTATTCATCTCATTATTTTTTTACTTCGGATCGAATAGAATCGAATTGAATATATTTAATTATATATAATTTTTATTTTTTAAAATATATATGTATATATATTTATTTATGTATTTTTTTTTCAAATTCACATATAATATAATTTATATTTCACATAAAAATAATTATTAATTAAAAAATATATAAATAAAATATTAAAAAATAAAAATATATATAATTGATTGGATTCAGAGGGAAAATTATTTTATTTTATTTACTAAACATGGAGGGTATTATCGTCCTATTCAAATTAGACCAAAATAAATATTTACATATCATATTAAAATTTTCATTCAGTTCAATTTAAATTGGACCAAAATGAATATTTACAGATGATATCAAAATTATCATCCTTGCTTGCCAACCTTCACTTGCTTTGACTAATCAAATTTGTTTACTCTTCTAATGCGGCAATTTACCCTTTTACAGAAAAATGAAAAAAATAAATACAAGTTTATTTTTTGTAAACTTCCAAAGAAAATAGATTATATTATTTTTAATTAATTAAAAAAAAAGCAAAGCAAAATTGAAAATTAAAAAGCATACAAAAGAAGCTCAGTAAAAATGGCAACGACACGAATTTGTGATGAATTTTACTTATTTTTATCCATATTTTCATATATTAAAACTTTACCTCATTTTCTAGTTGATTAATATTTTAGTGTCTCATTTTCATTTTTATGAGTATTGAGGTCTTTACGAAATATATTAACATGTCAAATTTTATTTCATTTTATTTTTTTTTTATCTTACTTTAAGTTATATTTAATATTAAAAAAATAATTAATTACTATTTCTTTTTATAAAATGATCCATGATGTTAAATTTTATGACTTTTTAAAAATATATTAATTATTTCTTGACAAATATCATAATATATTATTAGACTATTCCATATAATTTTATTATTAGTCAATCCTTAATTAACACTACAATAATAATAAAAAAAATATATATATTTTTATCTTTTATTTTTAATTAATTACATTATATTTTTGCTCTAATTTTTTTTAAGGTTAAAAACTTTATTTTCATATTTTTGATAAATTTTAAAATAAAAACTAAACAAAAATATTTTTTAAAAAATAATTTAAGAAGAAATTAAATTATTTCTTCTTAAATTTTTTAATACAAATAAAAAATTCATTTTCATATTTTTGATAAATTTAAAAATAAAAAGTAAAAAATATTTTTATTTTTTATTTGTTATTTTTTTTTATTTTAAAAAAAAAAATAAAATATTTTTAAAAAATATTTTTATTTTTAAATTTGTCAAAAGTATGAAAATAGATTTTTTAATCTTAAAAAAAAATTTAAAGTAAAAATAGAATGTAATTAATTAAAATTAAAAAGTAATGACATTTTTATTTTTTTATTATTCTCGTATGGTTGACTAACAGTTGACTAAAAATATAATTGGATAAAAAGGTCTAATAGTATATTATGACATTCGTAGAGTTAGTATATTTTTAAAAAGTTATAAGAGATTTAGTGTATTAAGTCATTTTACAGAGAAAATAGTAATTAACTCTAAAAAAATAATAAATTAAAAGATTTTTATTTTTTAAATTAATACATTTTATATTTTTATTTTTTAAAAAATTAAATATTCAATTAAATAAAATAATTTTTTTTAAAAAAATTAATCAATTATTAATAATTATTTTTTTAATTACTTCAACCACATCATAAAAAAAATAATTGTATGGGGCGGATCATTGCGAGTTGTCACTGAATAAGAACATTTTGCTATCTTCAAGCCTGAAGCTAGCAAAGACGACTAACAAAGAAAAAGAAAATTATTGTGATGACGTCAGATTTAAACTTACCCAATCCGAAAGATTTAAATCCAAATTTGAATAATTAAGTAAATTCAATAAAGTCTGACTTGAATAACCCTAAGTAAACAATTAATTATACAAAAAATTTACATTTTCTCTTACATGAGCTGAACGAGGTCTTATTTTTTATTTATTTTTTTTAAATCAAATTAAATTATTATTATAATTAAATTATCAATTTTAATTCGATTTAAATATTTTTAGTTTGTTAATTTCAAATCAAATATTTTTTTTTTTACAAATCGTTATTATTTTATTATAAATTTAAAAAAAAATATCTATAAAATATCAGTAATAAAAAATTTTAAAAATAATTTAATATTATACAATTCAAAACTTGTCTATTCTATTAATTAACACATTCAAAATTTATATTTTTTTTTAAATTCTAAATTAATATTAGATTAAAAAAATATATGGTTGTATATAAAATAAAATAAAATAAAATATATTTAATTATAATAATGATAAAAATATATATATATATATATATATATAATTTTGATTTAGTTGGATTTGAAATTAGAGAAAAAAATACTAAAATCATAAACCAAACTAAATTTTTGATTTATTTTATTTTTTAAATTAAATCAATCTAAATAAATTATAAAATTATTAATTTCGATTTGATTTGATCAATTTAATTAATTCAGAAGAGTTTATCAAAAATAAAAAATGAAAATGTTAAATCAGAGGAGCGTTACATAATATTATTTTAAATATTTTTTTGAAATTAATTATTAATATTTTAATATAAGATTCTTAATTTCTACCTGCCCTACTGAATAAAGAAAAATGCTTATCGTGTCAGGTAGTAAGAAAATGCATTATAACAACAGAGATCCGCCTGTAATTATTGGTCCACACAGTCCTTTGTTTTCTGCCACCTTACCCTTATTTTCACTTAGAAAATTTCTCTGTCATCATCTTCAAGCCAATTTGAGATATGGACAGGTCAATTTTAATTAAGTGCTTGTTTGATTCATCATAAAATTAAAAAATCTTATTTTAAGTTTATTTTTAAATGATTAAATAAAATTTATTAATTAAATTAAAAATCTATATCATATCAATATAAATTTATATTATTCAAATATAAAAAAGATAAAATATATTATTTATGAATTAAAATAAAATCTTATTCAAAAAATAAAAATAAAAAATAATTATGGGCTAAATTTCATGGGCTGGGCCCACAAATCCAATTTGATGGGCTACTAGATTACTTACATTTTTTAGCTCAAAGATATTTCAAAACCAAGTTCATACAACTGGAAAACAATTATAATTTTTTATTTTTTATTTTTAAATTAAAGTGGAAGACAATTATATAAATCCCTGAAAATAAATAAATAAATAAAAATTTCATAGTGAATACTGAAATATAATCCAGATATTTTTATAAATAATAAATTAATAATCGATTTCTCCTCTCTAATATTAAAAAAAAATTCATAGTAATTAAGATGAAACTAATAAATAAATAAATAATTCATAATAATTAAGATCAAACTAACTATGCAATGTCCAGTGCTTATCAATTATTATATAGCTAATATAAGTGGTTAGGAATTTTCTTTTCAAGTGGAAAATATTAAAATGGGTTGATATAAATAAAAATTTATTTGTAATTTTATCTCATTAATTATATAAAAATTAGTTATGAT